>PVJH01022262.1:0-36980 GCA_004026705.1 Nesogale talazaci | reverse complement strand
TGGGGAGGAAGTGGGGAGGCAGAGAGACCCCTGAGGAGGCGGTTCCAGTGACCAGGAGAGGCGAGGGGTGGGGGTTCAGGGACAGGGATGGAGAGGAGCAGGGGAGCCTCGTTTGGGAGGTTGCACCAAGACCTGCTGACATGAAGAAGAAGAACAGCAGAAAAGAGAACAATTAGGGTGGTTTCTCTTCCATCATGAAGTCGGTTGTTGAGGCATTTATGTACAGAGATGGTGGATCCTGGGGAGACAGGGGTGGGGGGTGGGGTTAGGCTGGCTAGACTTAATGTACCAAACCCCCTGCCGGTGAGTCAGTGCCAACTCAGCAATCCTATGTAAGGTTTCTCAGGCTGTCCATCTTCAGAGGAGCAGACAGCGCACAAGAGGAAAACCAAACCCTCAATTGTTTCAAGCCACTTTATTGGCACCTCATCCACAGATCTACACATCTCAAGAAGATAGCATACAATCATCACAATCAACTTTAGAATATTTTCAACACCTCACCATCAGTTCTAGTGCTCCCTCTCCCCTCCCACAAGAACTCAACTTTGATGACGAAGTCTGAGGCCTTTCCTGGGTAAGGGAGAAGGGAGTTGGTCTAGGTGGTCAGACAGTCAAGTCTGAAGGTCTGTGTAAGGCTTGAGCTTGTGAATGGCTCATAAGTGGAGTAAAAGAAGAAATCCACTTTTTTACACTTCTCTGTCCAGCTTGGACACCGGATGCCTTTCATACCAAAGTGAGGGCTCACAATTGAAAGCACCCAGGCCCCCCCCCCCCGATGGGCAGGAGGCCTAAGACTCCTGAAGCCAGCTACACATTTGGGAGTCCGTGCGGTACCTTCACTTCTGACCCGCCGACCACAAGTTTGGGGTTTTCCCACTACCTCTTCAGGATGATAGACTCAAGCCTCGAGGTAGGCCCGTCTCACCTCACTTCTGACTTGCTAGTGACAAATTCAGGGTTTCCTCTACGCCTTCAAGGAACCTTGTTGGTGCTGTGAGATATGTATTGAACTGTAAGACCAGCAGTTCAAATCCATCAGTCACTCTGGGGAAGAAAGATGAGGGTTTCTATATCCGTAAAGATGTACAGTCTTAGAGAATCCCTCTAACGCGTGATTAAGAGTTGGAATCAACTAAGAGGCAGTGGTTTTTTCTATGCTATGAGGACACCAACTGTAAGCTCAAGGGCCCCAGTCGCCTTCACTCATTAACTGGTTCTCACTACTCTGTCTAATTCAATAATTTGTTGGAATCACTCAACAGAACACCTGGAAAGGGTTCTACTTAATGATTACAGTTTTATTGTAGAGGGAGAAGAAACAACAGGGTACAAAGAAAGAGAAACAAAGAGTGAGGTCTGGAAGAGTTCCCCGAGGACTTCCGTGTCCTAAAGGGTACCCTACCACCAGCCAGGAAGTCCATGGCGCGTCCGTGTCCACAGTATTTAGTGTGTGTGTGTCATTCTGTAATACAAATTCAGTCTCTTTCCCTTGATGTAAGTCAGTACCAGGAGGTGACCTGATACAGGAGGCATTGAGTTCGTCTTACCAAAGAAGATGGCTTTTGTTTTTGAGATGATCTCTTTGGAACCCAGGATCGGGACCCAATTCTTTGGAGGAAGTTAATTTGAACGCCGCGTTTAGGTAAATAACAATAAGAAACCGAATAAGACCCTTGCAGTCCGAGCATCCCAACTCATAGCCCTCATCGCTCACACCCATGGCTTTCCAGGCTCTTCCGACTCACAGAGCTGCCTGGGGCGTCCTGAGACTAACTCTTCACAGGAGTAGAAAGCCTCACCTTTCCCCTGCAGAGCTACCTGGTGACTTAGAATTGCCACCCTTGCTGCTAGCCACCCAACACATAAGCACAGCCGTTCTCAACCTGTGGGTTGTGACCCGCTTTTCTAACGGAAAACACATGTTTCCAATGGTCTTAGGAACTGAGACATCGCTCCTGTCTGTCTCCAGGCTGGTCCGCCCACATGCAGTTATGTCCACATATGAGTACCCAGGGTGGAGACTGCTACCCATGCTACACCATGCTTCAAGACAAACCTTCATTTATTTGTCATTAGGAAAACATTTCACAGTATATAATTACATATTGCTTTTGTGACTAATCACTATGCTTTAATTACGTTCAATTTGGAACAATGAAAATATATTCTGAATATCAGGTATTTACAAGATTCATAACAGGAGCAAAAGGACAGTTATGAAGTGGCAATGAAAATGTCATGGTTAGGGGCCAGCACAACATGAGGCACTGAATGAAAGGGTGGCGGCCTGAGGAGGGGGGAGAGCTGCCGCGTAAGTACTGTGTGGCCAGTGACACTACCACCAGACCTGTCCCACATGGTTCTCCAGGCGGTGGGAGCCGTCTGCCTCAGAATGGCAGCCAAGCACTTAGCCAGTGTGCACCACCAGGGCTCCTTCCTTCCACATCTGGGAGCAGATGTGGGATGTCAGAGGAGCCAGCCCCTAACATCTCATCATGGGTCTGGTAGGTGCAATGGCACAGTGGTAATAGATAAACATTATAGTGAAGTCACAGAAATTATGAGAGAGAAATAATGGAGTCAGACACATTTCATGGTAGCATGCTTACCTCCTAGATGGCCATGATCTCAACAGCCAGGTCCACACACAGCGAGGGCAGGAAGCTGGGACCTGGAGAGCTCTGGAGCGATCCCAAGGAAGCTCGAGTTTATTGCTAACCAAGGTTTAGATCGGCTTCATGGGCATCATTACAGGTAACCACATGTCACGAGAAGGGGCTATCCAATAAGCATAAGTGTAAAAGGAAGGAGACGAGATACGGGCATGCATAAATGTGACAAGAAGAGGAGGGACTAGGGGTATATATGTGACAAGAAAGGCGGATCTTAGATTCACGTGGTAGCCTAACCTTGATCATCCTTGGGTGGGCTTGGCCTCGTGGGCTCCTAGAGTAAGTAGTCTACTGCTATCCTTATCAGAGGGAGTGGGCCCTACTTAGGGTAGGGGCAGACTATACAGCCTGATTGTTCTCAGTTGACCTCCAGGAGTATAGACATTTTCCACTTGCAGCAAGTGGCTCAGTTTGGCATATATCAGGGGGAGAAGTCTTCCTGTCCCCTACAGTGGGAGTCAACAAGAACCCCGAAGGCTGGGTGAGATGACCGAGGACCTAGGAGTCATGATCAGAGTAAGAACAAAAGGCTAAAACTACAAATTCAGACATCAAAGCAAGCATCGACAAAATGGGTAGTCATCTTAACATCCTGTACAGTGGTGACCACGTAAACGGAACTGAACCAACATAAAACCAAGAGAGACTTCGGCCCACAGTGTTGGTGGCTCAAATCCAGCAGTAGCTCTCCAGGAGCAAGGCTGGGCCTCCTACTCCCACCAGAGGGCAGTGATTGCCCCCCCCCCCAAAAAAAAAGTCAAAAGAAAAGGAGTACTGGTTGTATGTGTCCCTTGTGCCAGGCCTGGGGCTGGTGGGCTTCCCGAATCCACTTGTCCACTGTCATCAAGTTGATGCCAACTCCCAGTGACCCTGGCGGGCTGAATACACTGCCCCTGTGGGCCCAAGGGGTGGCTGCGTAATTGAAGGGGCCGTTAAAGAAACGTCAGACAAGAGATGCAAGGGGCTCACCTCTTCCCTGATAAGCAGAGCCATAGAGGGCACGCATTCTCTTTCTCAGGCATGCAATACACGCATGTAACAGGAAAGGGGTGTCTTAGAGGCATACGCATAACAGGAAGGGGATGAGTTAAGGCTTACAATCGACAGAAAGGTACATCCATAAAAGATGGGCGGGCTCTTGAGTTCCAATGGGGGCGGGGTGTCTCTGAGCTGGCTTGACCTTAAGTGTCCCTGTGCTCTTTTCCACAGGAACAATCTGTGATCCTTATCAAAAGGCCCTCCTTAGGGTTGGGGCAGACCAGAGGGTCTGATTGCTCTAGGCAGATAGCCTTCAAGTAGATAACAGCAACCACGTGTTTGTAAGCAGCACCTTAAAATTGGCACTATTACAGGGCACACTGTGTGAGCAATTTTTAGTTAGGAGACTGCGGCTGAGATTCGTTTCCAAGTCACAAGTATGAAGGCCTCTCTTCACAAGTGCTGGCCGTCCAGACTCCTTAAAATATGAGCGTAGGAGAGTTGTCCACAAATGGATACAAATAAAATGTAAAATAAATGTATACAAATCCAAACCATTCTATAATATACATACAGCATATTTTAATATGCAAAATTTGAATATTTATATATACTTCTAAAATACATACTTGAGTTGGGGGATCTCTTTCCCCCTTTAGCAGAGTCAATAATTAACACCACCGGTTCGGAATGATCTGTTGGAATAGCTGGTGTCATCCATTCATTCGTCCGTGTATCCAAAACATATTTTTTCACCTAGCAAATAGTTACTGAGTTGGACTAGACTCGATGGCAATGGGCTTCTTTAAAAACAGTATTTGGGCTGAGCCCCGGTGGCGTACTGATTGTGCGCAGGACTGCGGCCCACTGGGATGGAGGTTCAATTCCGGCTCCCAGGAGCAAAGGCTGGGCCTCCTACTCCCACCACCAGAGGGCAGTGATGCCTAAAAAAAAAATAATAAAATTAAAAAAAAATAAATAAAAACAGTATTTGCCAAGACTTGTCCTAGAGGCTATAACAAACAGGTCAGCCTGAGTCCCTAGCGCCCGAGCACCGGGTTTCGGGGTGCGCTGGGGTCGGAGTGTCTCAGCTGGAATGGCAGCAGTGGGGAGCAGGGTTTCGGGGTGCAGTGGGGTCAGAGCGTCTCAGCTGGAATATTAATAAAGGCGTCAGCATCCGGGTGGGGTGAGCCTCAAACGCAGGAGTCCGGACCTCAGCATTCCCACGTGTGAAGCAGAACCTACCTTACAAGGCTGTTCTAAGGATGGAGGGCGACTGGCATGGTGCTGGGCACCCGGTGGGCCCCCCGTCAACGACAGCGAGGTTGCGACTCGTGGAGTGGTGGCATTGGGGGGCGGCAACACCTGCGGCGACTGCTGAGCGGCCAATCCGTACAAGCCTTTGATTTCTGAGAACCCTGGCTCCACGGTCCTCCCAGATGCCACTTACGAGAACTCGCCGGGTCCGCAGCCGCCCGCACCTGCTGCCGGCGAGTCTGACGCACGCGCGACTGCCTCCAGAGCCGTCCCCAGGGCCCCCAGCGAGGCCGCCACGCCCTGTACGCATGCGCAGCCGCCGGGCGCGCACGCTCGCGGTTCGGCCCGCCCAGTGCGCCGAGAGGCGGGGCCGTGCCGCCTGGGCTCCGCCCCAGAGCGTCCGGCCCCGCCCCCGGCCCCGCCCCCGGCTCTCCCGGGAGCCGCCGCAGCCCGGAACTCGCGGGCCGAACCCGGCAGGGAGGGCCTGGGCACCTTCAGGAGGGGGGCGGGCCCGGGGCGCTGGTCCCCAGAGCGGTTGCCGCGGGGACTGGGCGGTGACGCGGCCGGAGGGCGGAAGTGAGAAAGTTGTCGCCGTCCCGGGCCGAGTTTGGCGCAGCCGTGCGCGGGCCGCGGCGATGGGGGGCTCGGGCAGTCGCTTGTCCAAGGAGCTGCTGGTGGAGTACCAGGTGCGCGGGACCCCGGTGCCCTGGGAGCTGGCGCGCGGCCCGGCCCGGGAGCGGGGTCTCGGAGCGGGCGGCCGGGCGGGCGTGGCCCCGGCCGCGGGCGGCCTGGCTGACCCCCTTCTCTGGCTTTGCCTTCCAGGACTTGACGTTCCTGACCAAGCAGGAGATCCTCCTGTAAGTGCCGCTGCGGCCCTCGGGGGAGGTTTCGGGGGGCGCGGTTTCACCGCGGGGCTCAACGGGGCCCCCGGGGGTGGGGCCGGGCTTTGCCAGAGTCCGACCGCGGAGCCCGAACGGGAGCCTCTTTCCCGGCCTGAGCCCTCCTGCGCGTGGGCCCCCCAGCACTGCCCCCCTGAGCCCCCCCCCACGGTCCCCAGGGAAACGTGGAGCGCTTCTTTGATTCTGCTCGCCACCGGCTTCTGCACTTGACTTCCGAACTTCCTGCTCAGGCCTCCAGGGGCTGCTGTGGCTCTGGGTTGATGGTGCTCCCGGCAAGCCTGACCTTTAACTATGCTGCAACCGTTAACGCTTACCTTGCGCCTGGAACTAAATTTAATGGCTGCCTCCATTACCTGAGCCCGTCATCTCGAGGCTGGCACGGGGGTAATGTGGCAGCTTTAATGTGGCCCGGGAGACTTGCACCATGAGATTCCTGGGCCGCCCTTTGAGAAAGGGAATCCCAGAGGGGAAGAGGTGGGAGCTGAGAAACAGATGGTTCATGGAAGCGGATAAAGAGAGGGAGGCTTCAAGGAACCACAGATCCCTGGGCTGAGAACAATGTTATCAATTCTGCTCTTCCCGGACTGTTCTTCAGGGCAAGCTTCTGGCTACTTGCCCCAACCTCTCCATTCCCAGGAGATGTCCAGGCCTGGTCTGTCCCCCGCACAGTGCCTTGCGCATAACATGCCAGGCCCTCTGCAAATATTATGAGAGTAGATTCCCAGCCTTGTGATATACAGGCAAGCCCCGTGTGGCCAACTGCTTCTATGCAGGATTTGCATATAAATTAGCATAGTTAGCTATACAGCTCATTACTAACGTTGATTAGTCAGATGTTGGCTTAGTATGTAGTGTACTTTTCTCTACGTAAATAAGAAGACTAAAGAATACTTTTAGATACACCCCAAAGATCCTTAAAGTAGTACAGTAATCATATTCTTATTTATTTATTTTTGGGGTTTTTTTTGGGGGGGGGGCATCACTGCCCTCTGGTGGTGGGAGTAGGAGGCCCAGCCTTTGCTCTGTGGAGCTGGAAATTGAACCTCCATCCCAGTGGGCTGCAGTCCCGCACACAATCACTGCACCACCAGGGCTCAGCCCAGTAGTCATATTTTTAGAACAAGTCAGTTTATTTTTGACAGTTTTACTGACATACAAGTCACATGTCATATCAGCCGGTTAATCACATTCATAAGAGTTGTGCAGTCATCACGACTGTAAACTCTAGGATGTTTCTTCTTTGTACCAGTTGTTGCAGTAATGATGCACAGGGTCTTTGCAAAGCACACTTGTGGGTAATTTTATATACTTTGAGTTTGAACATGCAGGGTTGATTTGTACATCCAGGTTGTGCGTAGTCCAATATTCTTCACTGGGGGTTGCTTGCATTTCTTTCTGTCTTACCATGGCATGGCGACTTCTCAGGAGGCCTCTGTAATTGCGAGGAGCGGGACTGTCATGCACACAGGCAGGAAGGCGGTGATGTGTGGCATGAGCCAAGGAGTTGCCCTCTCTTTGGCAGAGCCCACAAGCGATTCTGTGAGCTGCTTCCCCCAGATCATCGGAGCACGGAGGAGTCACTGCAGGCACGAGTGCCCTTCCAGCAGATCTTCAGCCTTCCAGAGCTCAAGGTGCCTGCCCTCACCGTACACACAGTCCCTCTGCTGGGCTCTCCTCCTGCCACTGCCCTGGGATGATGTGTTTCCTCGACCCCGTTCTGGTTTGTTCTTTGTGGAGTCAAGGGCTTTACTACATCATTGGAACAGTGTTTCTTATGCTGAGGTTCTAGACATCGTGTCAGCAGTTCAAAGAAGTCTTATCTTTTTTTTGTTGTTGGTTTTTTTTGGGCATCACTGCCTTCTGGTGGTGCGAGTAGGAGGCTCGGCCTTTGCTCCTGTGGAGCTGGAATTGAACCTCCAGCCCAGTGGGCCGCAGTTGCGCGCACAACCACTACGCCACCGGGGCTCAGCCCGAATTCTTATCTTTTTAAGACAGAAACCGAGTGTCTTCTTAAAGCTTAAACATCTTTGTCCCAGTGTCTGACTGCCACTCTATATAGCTGCCAGAACAGTTACTCTGCAGGGGCCTGTCCCAGTGCATGGGACACCATAGGCGTCTCAATGTTGTGTTTTCAAATAACCAGTCCCTCATCTTCCCTCTGCTCAGTGGGCCCTCCTCTATCCCTTCCATGTGCTGGCCTGCGCCCGGTGGGGCAGGTGCGATGGGCTGCGGCTGGGCTCTGGTGGTCATGGAAGGCTCTTTTGTGTAGGCCAACCCCTTCAAGGAGCGAATCTGTCGGGTCTTCTCCACCTCCCCAGCCAGAAACAGCCTGAGCTTTGAGGACTTCCTGGACCTCCTCAGTGTGTTCAGTGACACAGCAACCCCCGACATCAAGTCCCACTATGCCTTCCGCATCTTTGGTAAGGACCTGGGGTTGGAGGGGCACCGTCCCTGCCTAGCTGGGGGCATGGCTTGGGAACGTGGGGCCTGGGAGAGCTCAGCCTCCCCACACCCTCTTTGGCCTCTGGTGTCTGTCCTCCAGACTTTGATGATGACGGCACCTTGAACAGAGAGGACCTGAGCCAGCTGGTGAACAGCCTGACGGGGGAGGGCGAGGACACGCGGCTCAGCGCCTCGGAGATGAAGCAGCTCATCGACAATGTGAGTGCTGGGCCAGGCCAGGGGGAAGCGGCAAGGAAGGGGAGAGGGAGGGGAGGGGCTTTGGCCTGAAGGTCTCCGTTTCCCTAATAGATTCTGGAAGAGTCTGACATCGACAGGGATGGGACCATCAATCTCTCCGAGTTCCAGCACGTCATCTCCCGTTCACCAGACTTTGCCAGGTATGATGGTGGGCCCCTGTCTTCTGGTGGCCTTCAGACCCCACCTGATGCCCCCCCACCCCGTGTGAGTTGTAACAGGGGGGAGGTGATGCCCAGGGGGAGGGAATGCTCCCTGCTTCCTGAGTATCTCAGGGTAGTCCTTGTTCGAGAGGGAGTTGGTAGAGAGGACACAGCCAACTCCAATTTGAGATTCGGGGGGGCGGGTGCTTAAGTGTGGGTTAATCCTTCATCCCACCTTTTCAGCAGCAAACCCAACTTATTCTTTGTTCATTCAGCTCCTTTAAGATTGTCCTGTGACAAGTGCTCCAGTGTGTGGTACCAGCACCCAGTCCAAGGACCTTTGCAATAATGCTGAACCGTGGCCAGAGCTCCACCTGCATGGCTGGAGTCAGCCGGCCACGCTGGCTTGGCTCAGAGCTGGCCGGTCTCCCCTGGGGAGGGGACGGCTGGCCGCGTCAAGGCCTCTTCCCTTCTCACTGCCATTGCCATTGGCCTAGCCCTACGGATTGAACAGGAATAAAGGTTTAGACATTTTGATCCTGTGTGTCATTAAAAACACTCGGCTAGGCTGAGCCCCGGTGGCGTCGTGGTTGTGCGCGGGACTATGGCCCACTGGGATGGAGGTTCGATTCCAGCTCCACGGAGCAAAGGCTGGGCCTCCTGCTCCCACCACCTGAGGGCAGTGATGTCTAAAAAAAAAAAAAAAGAAAAGAAAAGCACTGGGCTAAAGGAGGCAGGGACTTCTAGGAGCCTTCTGCCAGCCTCCGAATCAAGAAGTGCTGAAGGATGAGCCTGGGGGTGCCAGCAGTGGACCACTAGGGAAGAGGCTGACAGTTCCAGTCTTCCCATAGGTGCCTTGGGACAAAGGCAATCAGAAAACTCAGCTGTGGAAAACCCCACGGGGCACCGATAGGGAAGCGGAGGACTCGGGCTCAGAGGAAACTCATGTATAAGACAGATACTTGACACCATAGGTTCCCAAACTTATAAGCCTACCCCCCTCTTCGCAGAAAGAAATTACTCAGCGTACCCTGGTGATAAAAAACTTGTATGCTAATAGATAATCTGTTGGTAAAGGGTAGGTTTCTGCTTTTGCAGCTCCCTGGATTGTTCTAGTGCCTGTCAAGGCCAACTATCACTCACTTTGGCAACATTGTGTTACATGAACAATGGCCTCATTTGACCTGAGACTTCCAGTTAGATGGTGCCCAGTAGAAGGGGCAGGGAGGCAGTAGATGGTCCCAGGCAGCATGGGAGAAAATGCAGGGCAGAACTCAGATTCTGAAAAGAAGCCCAATTTGCTGCCCCAGTGTTGGGGCGGACCGCTGAAACCATCTCGCAAGGACACCCTTTAAACTTTGAACAGACGATTCCAAGGTCACATTTTAGCTAAATAACAGGCTGGCCCATAAAAAAATAGCAGTGAATACTGTGTGCCTTTAAAAGATAACATGGAGGCAGGGGAAGAGGGGAGGGGTTGGAGGAGCTGATACGATGTTTGGAGAATGATGACGGCAGCGGACGTGCGAGGGTGCTTGCCACCGTATGCTTATTTATGTATTAGAAAAATGATGTATGAGCCCCTAATAAAATGATTCTTAATTTAAAATTTAAAAAAAGATAGCACGGAGGGCTGAGCCCCGGTGGCATAGTGGTTGAGTGCAGGACTGCAGCCCACAGGGTTGACGGTTCAAATCCAGCAGCAGCTCTCCAGGAGCAAGGCTGGGCCTCTCACTCCCACCAGAGGGCAGTCATGCCCCCCCCCCACCAAAAAAAGATAACATGGAAACACAGCAGCAACTCAAAACATAAACCTCCATGTGAGAGGAGTCCCCTTAAAGCAAAGTGGAGGAGAAGGGAGAGGGGCCAGGAAAGGAGATGAAAGGAAACAGAGCCGCCCGAGCAAATGAGAAGGGAGTCGTAACCCCGTGACCCAATGGTATGTACACGAATTGTTGGAAGAGCGCCTAGTGCAGGGTCAGCTTTCTCCCCAAGGCCATTTTCTGAGCCCTGTGGGGCACAGCTCTACCCTGACACACCTGGTGAGCACTTTCAAGGAGTTACTTCCACCATACAGCACCATTTTGTTTATTGTTTTCAGAGGCCAGCAGGAGATGGCTCCCCCACCCCTACCCCCTGGTGGCATAAGGGGCTAGTTGCGTCCTTGTCCTGCAGAGTTGCCATCTCAGAAACGGCAGGGCAGTCCCACCTGGTCCTCCAGGGATGCTGTGAACTCAGTGGCAGTGAGTGGCTGGTTGGTTTCCCCATGTGAGTATGACTGACTGTAAGGATGGACCATGAAGGATGGCATCCTACCAACTGCTCATTCATTGCAGGGGTGGCTACCTTAATTTCTTTCTTTTTTTGTTTTTTTGTGGCATCACTGCCCTGGTGGGAGTAGGAAGCCCAGCCTTGCTCCTGGAGAGCTGCTGCTGGATGTGAACCGCCAACCCTGTGGGCTGCAGTCCCGCACACAACCACTACGCCACCTGGGCTCAGCGCACCTTAATTTCTTCTGGGGGTAAAGTTTGTAAAGCTATAGTCCAGGGGTAAAAAGCCCTCAATTTAAAATGTAATTTTGAAAATAAAAACAAAGAGTTTATCAAAAGAAACCCACCTGCTGTGTGCATTGACCCACTGACTAGCCCCTCCTCCCCTCTGCTGAGGGGATCAGGGATGAAAGTGAGAGGGGTGAAGTACACCAAAGAGGCCGCTGGGAGGTGTAGTTGACCAGCTCCGCTGCCTCGAGCTGATTGGAGGAAGCTTGGAAGCTCTCAGCATTAGACCCGACGTCAAAAATCACTAGCACGCACAACGTACAGCGTTACCGTTGCTTTCAGTAAGCTGTCCACTTGGAAAAAGCTGAACTGACATAAAGTGTGTGATGCATGATAATAATGGCGTAGCTGCTGAGGTTGCTTATGGACAACCAAGCACCTCCTGGGACTTGGAACGTCATCGTTTCACGGAACATCCCAGCTAATTGACCTAATCATGCGTTTACTGCTCCCTAGCGCTCCTGTCTCCGTCCTAGCTCATTGCATAGTGCCCGGGGTCTGGAAGCGTGAGAGTGGTCATTCAAGGCACAATTAGTCTCTGCTCAGAATCTGAAACAAGAGGGCTGAGTCAGGAACTGGAGACGGCATGGAATGTTTGGCTAATTGCCTCCATGAACAAATGCTTCCTTTGCCAGGAGAGCAGGAAAACTAGATGGTGCCTATAGCTGTTACTAAACATTTAACATTAGAGTCCTGATGAAAAAGAAACCGCAGAATTTCAAATTCTCATGGAATTCTAGACCTTTGGGAGATGTGAAGGTCTGATGAATCCCTAAAACTACTGCCTTTAAATAATCTTTGAGCCTTAAATTATCCTCCAAAGTTGTAAAGCCTATCAAAAGTTTAACAACAGGTTTGACGGGTGAGCAGTGTGTTTGCTCTCTTAAGCACTAACGACTTACGGCCATGAAGCCAATTCTCATAGCAACTGCGGCAGACAGAACTGATCCCCCAGGTTGTCCCCCCTGTAATATACGCCAAATCTAAGGGGCTGCTTGCAAACACGTGGTCCCTGACTGTACACTTAGAGGTCTACTGCTTAAAGGTTATCTGCCTGAAGGTTACCACCTATCTGGAGCAATCAGACCCTACAGCAGCGGTTCTCAACCTGTGGGGGGTCGAACGACCCTTTCACAGGGGTCGGCCTGATTTAAAAAAGTAGCAAAATTAGTCACAAAGGAGCACAGAAATAATTTTATGTTTGGGGGAGTGGGTCACCAGGACAAGAGGAACTGTATTAAAGGGTCGCAGCATTAGGAAGGTTGAGAACCACTGTAGTCTGTCCCACCCTAAGGAGAGCCCACTCCCTTCTGATAAAGAAACCTAAGATCAAGCCAACTCCGAGATGACCAGTGGTTGGGCTCCCATCTTTTTTTGGTGGGGGCCTCACTGCCCTCTGGTGATGGGAATAGGAGGCCTAGCCTTGCTGCTGGATTTGAACGGGATCCCATCTTTACAAGGAAGAAAATGTTCTAGAATATGACAAATGTACAACTCTTGATATGATTGAATTATTGAATTGTATGACATGTGGATAAAGTGCTAATAAAACCTTTTAAAAAAGTCTATGAGCAGCATCTAAAGTACACTATCATCTCCCTGTCCAGGGGAAAGTGGTAGCCACCCATAGGGGGGGGAATCAGTCCTGCCGTGGGCGTCAGGTTACGGGGACCCTGAGACAGCACTGGATGGTGCCCAGCTGTTACTTGGAAAGCCCTGGGCAGAGCAGAGGGCAAAAATGTGTCACCAAAAAAGAGACCATGCTTACTGGCTGGAAAGAGACTGGGGAGACCCCTCAGCGAGGGCTCTTGGCTACCCTACAGGTCTGCCCTTGAACTCACCCCCACCGCGCATTTTCGGTCTCTAAGGGGAACAGCACTAGGGAGGTAGTAGGCACACCTTAGAATAACCAGCCAGATCAGAAGGGCAGCAGTTACCCAGGAACAAAGTTCGAAGCACTAACAAGACAAAACAGGAAGCGCAAGGAGGAAGTGGGGCAAGGGAGGTTACATCACGGGAATGGCAGTGAAACTACACAATAGATAGGAGTTGTCGAATGTGAAACTGCAAATGTTCTGTGAGCCTTCACCCCGTTCACAAGGGTGGGTTGTTTTGTTTTGGTAAGTGCTGGAGGGGGCACACTGACACCAGCAACTTCAAAGGTTACACAGGAAATGAACTTGTGGGGTGAGTTCATGTTGACGAGGGAGGAACAGCTGTGGGTCCCCACGTTGAATGTGACCAATATCACTTCGTGGTAGAAACTGATGCACTGGTCCAAGTTTTGCCCAACCACAAAATAAAATGCTGAAGCCAACAATCATTTAAGAGAAAAAGCCATGATTTCTATTCTTCGGATTTTATTAAAAAAAAAAAAAAGTAAAGTGCATTTTATTAAAAAAAATGTATAAAACCCACATAAACTCACGGTCTCTGTGTCGGGCAGTGTCCATGTCCCTTAGTCGGCAGTGTCCGGGTGAGTGGGGGGGGCCTGGGGCTGAAGAACACACAGTTCACTCTCTGGGGTGCACAAGGAGGGGGCTGGGTGCATCTGGCCAAGGGACACCGGGACCCCTCAGCCTGGACTGGAGGAAGGCAGGCAACAGTCTCTCTTCCAGCTCTGAGCGATGGGGCCCGGGGGGGGGGGGGGCCCTAAGTCCGCTTCAGAACTCACACCACTCTCTCATGTGGCCACAGCCAGGCCTGGGTTAGCATGGCTACCTAGTGCGCTGGTCCCTGAGGTGGCGGGTGGTGGAGGCTCTGAGACCACCGTCTGACTGGCGGAAGCCTGCGAGGTGGGAGCCCAGTGGCTGCCTGGGGCAGCAGGATAAGGCGGAGTGGTGGTGGGTAGGGTTCTCCTTGTGTCCAAGCACGGCCCTGGAAGGGCCGGGAGTCCGGGAACCACAGCTGGAGTGACTGACTGCAGGAGTGGCATTCTTTGCTGTCTCTCACTTGTATTTCACATTTTCATTTAAAAAAACAAACAAACACAAAGGGCTCAGTTTGCCTACATAGAGCACTGTTCTGCCCACGATGCCAGGGTGCCCGGCTGTGTGGGCGCCAGGAGAACAGCAGGCCAGCTGGCTCCATCATGGCTTGGTGGTCAGATTGCGGCCCAGTCTGACAAGACGTTGGGGCTAGGCTGGCCCCTCTGAGCATTCTGGGACCCCCAGATCCCGGGGCCCTCCTCTGAAGCACGGGCTCACACGACAGAATCCCGGATCTCCGAGCCCAGCCGCACCCGGGGCCGCGGGCACACGGGCGACACCTCCACAAAGCTGTCCTGGATGCTGAGAGGCCTCTTCTCTGACTCAGTGAAGACCTGGGGCCCCAGGGAGACGTCCGACAAGGCCTGGTAGCCTCGGTGGTCCAGGGAAGTGCTGGGAGGGTTGACACCACTGAGTAGGCAGGTCTCGGGGGGCCCCACAGGGCAGGCCTTGGGGTGCCTATTGGTACACTCGCCCTGCTGGAGGAACACTTTCATGCCATCCCGGTGCCGGTAGAGGAAGAACAGCGTCAGGAGGACCACGGTGAGCCCGAAGAGCACGCACATCACCAGGAACTCGATCCAGTAGGACCTGTCGGCCCCCCAGCTGGCCTGGCTGCCGGCGGGCGCGCACACACGGGATGTGTTGATGATGGTGGGCGCGCTGCGGCCCTGACTTGCTGCGTCTGCTGCCTGCTCTGACGCCACCTTGGGGCAGTAGCTGACCACCACCTGCTGGAAACCATACTCGTCCGACCAGCACTGGAACAGCCCCAGGTCCTGCTGGCTGCCCACCAGCAGCAGGTCCCCGGTGGGCAGGACCCGGCAGGAGACGGAGGCGTTGACGGGGGCCCCGTTGTGCAGCCAGAGCCGTGTGGCCAGGTTGGAGAGCAGGGGGCATGCCAGGGTGTTCACCATGTTGGGCTGGAACTGGACCTGCTTACACGCCGTCCTGGCTGTGGGCAGAGGAGACACTGGGTGAAGAGGGGCAGCAAATGTCCCAGGAGCCGTGGGTTTGCCCATTCCTCTCGGGACTCTGCTCCCCAACAGCAGGCACGGGTAGCTCTGGGGACACCTGACATTGGCCCAGTGTCACTTCCCAGGGCCCTACTTAGAGGCCTGAGGAGGGGGAGGTGAGCAGTGGCATTTACACCTGTCAGTATAGTCACGCTTGGCCCCACCTCTCACCACCACCCTCAGGTGGGCCTACCTGGTAAAGCAGCAGCCTTGGGTATGGGCCAGGACGTGTTGCACAGGTTCTGGGCATTGGCCCCCTCAATGTCCTGGATCCACGACCTGAGGGCCACAGGGAGAGAGTGAGACAGGCTAGGAAGCCCCTATAATTCTCTAGTCCGGGAGCCCTAGGGCAGGGCGAGCGCCTGTGGGGCTCAGACACCACTAGGTTCAGAGCAGGCAGCACCCCAGTGTAATTCCCTGGTTTCCTGCAAGGGCTGACTCAGTATCGCCTGTCTAGCAGTGATTCCTTTCATAGAAAAGTGACAGAAATCTCCATTATAACAGGAGCATATGCCCTCAGGAAAAGTCTAGAAGGCAGTTGAGTCTTGCACAGGTGTTGACTTGTTTAAGAGAAAACAGCTAAGAAGAAAAGCAATTATTGCTGCATGCAGAGGACGTGGAAAACCCAGGTACTCACAACAGGCTAAGATACTTCCAGATACACTGGCAAGCTTACTCCCCAGAGACCGTGGCAGCTGACCTGCCTGGTGCGTCTCTCCCGGTGTGCGTGGGGTTGGGGGAGAGGGGGAGCAGGGTGGGGACAGAAGTGGCTAGGGCCCACCCTACATTGGGAGAGCCTCATCGGCATCACAAAAAGTCCAGCCCTATTCCTAACAGCATTCGACCACAGGGCCAGGAACTCAACAAGTGTGCTTTAGGGACACAGTTTGATGGATGACGATGATAGTTACCTGGTTTGCAAGTAGAGGTTCTAAGGACATGTAAGTCGT
Organism: Nesogale talazaci; assembly: GCA_004026705.1. Taxonomy (NCBI): domain Eukaryota; kingdom Metazoa; phylum Chordata; class Mammalia; order Afrosoricida; family Tenrecidae; genus Nesogale; species Nesogale talazaci. The sequence goes on along the minus strand of PVJH01022262.1, from coordinate 20,820 downwards.
ATTCTTATTTTAAAAAATACATGACGCGAGCCAAGAAAATTATGAAAAACAAAACCAGGTGGCAGAGAATGGACACTAACTATGTCTACAAGCCTCGGAAGGACCTTCCCCCAGTGTCGTTGACATCAGATGGATGTCCCCGAATTCCTCACTTGTAAGGAAACCCAGGAGGATGCATACCTCAGCATCTCACCCTGATTCTCGCCAGGGGACGGTATATGAGTCGTTTTTTGTCGGTTTGTGCTTAGCATTCCTTTTTACATGATCTTTTTTTTTTTGGGGGGGGGGGCATCACTGTCTCTGGTGGTCATGGGCGCTACCCAGTGCTGCTCCTGGGAGCCGCCACTGGATTTGAACCGCCAAGCCCACGGCCGCTGTCCCGCACTCAACCACTTACGCTACCGGGGCTCAGCCCTACAGGATGATCATTTTATAACCCAGACAGGTTGTCTTGAGAAACATTTTTCTTTAGGGGGGCGGGTACCATTTCTAAGAGGCTCACAAATAGGGTGGTGTGCCTCTCTTTGGTCCTGTGCATCAATCTGCCGTCCCTTCTGGGACACCCCTCCCTCGCCGCTCCATCCCCACTGTGCAGACGGGGACACTTTGCCTGAACTACAATGCTCAGGAGTAGAAGCGGAGCCGACTGAGGCTTGTGCTGAGGCGACAGCGGTCAAGGAGGCAGCGTGGTGATCTCACAGCCATAACTAACTGTTAAGGCCTTGTTGACTCCAGCTCCCAGACACGCGGGTCGGACTTGAGACTTTAAATCTTTGTTTGTTTGTTTTGGGGGGGCATCACTGCCCTCTGGTGGGAGTGGGAGACCCAGCCTTGCTCCTGGAGAGCTGCTGCTGGATTTGAACCGCCAAGCCAGTGGGCCGCAATCCCGCGCACAACCACTATGCCCCTGGAGCTCTGCCCAAGACTGTAAATCTTTCCAGCAGCAGGCAGCCTCTTCTTCCTGAGTTATGGCGTGGGGGCTGGAACTGGAGAGCTGGCCAGGAGGGGCTCCATGCGACCAGCGCACCTGGAGCCTAAAGGGGACTCGGGGAACACTCTGTGAGGGCCCGATGCTGGGCAGGGGGCTTCTGCGAGTTCTCACTTGGTGTCCGCTGAATGCTGTCCCAAGCCGATGTGCTTGCAGCTGGCCCCGCTCCATGCGCAGTAGGGGTCCCGGGCAAGGACGCAGTCGCCACAGCTCTGGTACACGCTGCAGTTGGCCACGGGCACCTGGATGATGCCGGAGTAGGAGGCGGCGTAGAGTAGCCCCTGCACAGCAGACAGGGATGAAGCAGCCATGAGGCCTGCCCGGGTGCTCGGTCCGGGGACACAGGGAGCCAGGCAGGAAGAACTGGTGGGGACGAGCCCGCGGGTCAGCCTTGCCCAGCTTACCTTGTGGGTGTCCAGCAGCAGATTCTGCACGGGCTGTCCTTGGGGGAAGACCTGGAGCTCCTCAATGAGGTGCACCCCAGAGCCCACTCTGACCGCCTTGTGGAGTCGGCCGTCCCCTGAAGGACGAAGCCAGTCAGTTCCCGGGTCAGGTTGCCGCCCGGGACCCACTTGCTGCCCCCTGAGGCCCGAGCGGGGCCCGCTTCAGACACTCACCGGTGCCCAGGAAGAGGACATCATAGGTGTGGTGCAGGCCGGGCACCCGGTGGACGGCCACCCTCTGGTAGCAGGCCTGGGGCTGCAGCAGCAGCATGTGGCTGCGCACCTGCCCGTCCATCAGGAAGTGGTCCTTGAGGAAGTTCAGCACCCGGTCCGGGAGCTGCAGGGATGAGTTGATCTTCCTTTCCCGGGCACTGTTGGTGATGCACTGACGGAGAAGGGGAGGGGAGGGGAGGGCTGAGCAGTGGGGCCCGCAGGACAGGGCCCTGCAGACCCTGCCCGAGCCCAGGGGGCCATCTCCTGCTCTCAGAAGCCATGGCACAGGAGGTCTAGCTGTTGAAGGGCCAGCCCGCTGCTCTGGAGGCCCAAGTCCAGCGTGCACAAAACCCAAGCATGGCCGGGCCTCCTTGTGCCTCCTTCCTGCTCCCTGCCCTCACCCTGAAAGGCCCACGGGCACGTGCTTAGCTCCTTGAGCATCTCCCCCCAGGGGCTCCCAGGAAGCCTCGGTTCTGCCCACATCCCTGTGCGGAAGAGAGCAGTGAGCTCTCAGGCCGACCTCTGCCACGACTTCCCCATCGAGTCTCTCTGCTGAGCTCTGAGACTCAAGCGGTCTCTAATCAATGAGAGGGGGTGGAAAGACCTCGTGGGGCAGTCTCTCTGGGGCCCCAGAGCACACCCGCCCTGGGCTTTCCTCCCTCCCTCTGCTGCCCACACAAGTAGCCCTGTCTCAAGGTCTGCTTTTGGGGGGGGGCGCCCATGAGGCTGGCAGAGAAGAACCCTTTGCGCACTAGCTGGGCCACGCGGGCCCTCGGCCCCTGGACAGCCCTCCCTCGGGCTCCTGGTGAGTAGAGGGGCGGGGGCGAGCGGAAGCATGATCAGCAGCGCCCCCTGAGCACCCCCTCTGCCGGCTGAGCCAGGGCGGTGGGCACCGCCCCAGCGTTGGTGGTCACATCTGTCCGCATGGCAGAGTTGAAAGAAGGGATGCGGGGAAGCCAGCGGTTGGTGTGCGGACAGCCCAGGTCCCAGCACCGGGAGGAGGCAGGGACGAGCGCTCACCTCGCCAGGCCGGGGCGAGGGGACCTGGTGGGTCACGGTGTACCACTGCTGCGTCTCCCGGTTCACCTCCTTGTAGAGGCCGCTGAAGGCCCGCTGCACATCCCTCATGTGGAAGACACAGATGGCCGAGCCCTCCGTGGTCCCCGGGTGCCTGCAGAGGGGTCAGCAGGGTTCACTGCGGAGTCCGAGAGGGGGGGCGGGGAGGGGGGAGGCGGTCCCAGCTGCCCCTCACCTCCCAGCCGGGCCCTGGGGGCCTACCACTGGGACGTGAAGACCCCGTAGAAGAGGGTGTCCTGCCAGTCCTGGGGGCTGGGGCTCAGCGTGAAGACGTCCTGCAGCACGTTGAAGGGGAAGCCGTCACCAGGCTGGGAGCACAAGAGCTGGGCCTTCAGGAAGGACGTCCAGCGCTGCTGCAGGACCCGCTCGCCACCCTCGTCGCCCTGGAGAGGGAGAGCACGGCCGGGCTCAGGGGTGGCGGGGGCATGGCAACCCCTCCCCCGCGGGAGCTGGCATAGACATCGAGACCAAAGCCGGGACCCGGTCCCGGTGAAAATCGAGTAACTTTGGAGGCAACATCAATGTTCCGCATGCACCAGGAGGCTGACTATGTGCCCTGCTCGAGATTCTAGGGCAAGGGATTCCGGGGGGGCAATTCCAGAGAGGAATTTGCCACTGGGCAAAGGAGAAAGCTAAATAACCCTTGCTCGGTGCGACTCATGGGCGTGAGTAACGCCCCGTAAACACAGACACACTCACATGTGCAAAAGCAACAACAGGCTCGTAAGGATGTTCTGGTGGTGGGGATGGGAGCAGGCTCAGTACACAAACAGTTGAAAGTCGAGGTACTGCCGACTGCTTTCCTACTGTTAGCATGCAGATGGCTTCATCCACGTGCCAGTGGGGCTGCGCGGAAGGCAGTGGCCTGCCCAGATCCCACCCTCGTGGCCCTGACCCCAGGTTCTGGGGCCTGTGCTGCTCATCTCCAAGCTAAGCAGGGGCTTGGAGCCCATTGCGTGCTGCAGGGCCTCGGCTGCTGTTTAGAAGTCAACCCTCAGGCCTTTCTCTGAGGTGCCCCTGCATGGCCTCACAGCTCCAGCCTGTCGGGGGTGGGGGAGCAGCAGGGGTGGAGACCGAGCCCGGGCAGCACCCAGGCACCCCTGCTGCACCCCTGCTTCCTTCTCCTCCCAGAGGCTTCTACACAGCCTTTGGTCTAAAAGAAGGACAGCAACAAGGGCTGGTTTTCGGGGAAAGCACCTTGCAGATGCGGGCGATGCGGGACACGATGGTGTTCCCAAAGAACTCAAACTCCTGGCCCGTTTCGCTGAAGAAGAAGTAGATCTTGTCGTCGTCCCCCTTCAAGCTGCCCAGGCTCTCGGGAATGTAGGCTGAGGCCACAAAGCCTGGATCTGTAGGGCCGCGGGGAGCATGGGGTCAGCCCGGAGGCAGGAGCGGCACCATGTCGGGACCTTTCAGGGAGGAAGTGCCCCCTCCGTGCCAGTCCCAGCCCCCTGGCAGCCAGCCACTGTCCCAAGGGTGGTGGTGGGGGGGTTGGGGGGGTTGGGTGGTGGTGGGCACACTTCACCTTGCAGCCAGTTGAGGGAGCTCTCGGTCTTGGTGGGACGGGAGCTCTGGCTTCGGGAGATAGCTGGGTCGTTCCCCTGGAAGCTGCTGACGGTTCCGGTGTACAGCTCGCCCTCTGCCAAGAGAACATTCTCATGGGAACAGGCCCCTGGGCAGGGTCTGGTGGTGGGCAGGGAGGGAGCAGGAACCCGGCCCCCGGCAGCTCTGTGGTCAGTCTGCCCGGCCAAGACACTCCGGGGAGCTGGCACACGGGGAGCCGCCCACCTGCCCGGCCTGCCCCCACACTCACCGACCACCAGGGCGGTGGACTTGAAATTTGGGTCAAAGGGACAACGACCCTTGCCGTCTTCCAGGAGGACGTTCCCGGCCTCGTCCTTGGCCAGAGTGAAGTTCTCCACATTCTGCCAGGAGCAGACGGGGAGTGCTCAGGGGTGTGTTGCACAGGGCAGCCGAGCAGGCAGGGCGGCAGGAGTCTGGCCCTCTCCCTGCAGCACCCCTGGCGGAGGAGCTGAGCCTCAGGAGAGTGATGGAGCCGTAGGGGCTGGAGCCAAGCTCCCCCCTCCGTGAGGGTTTTGGGCAGGACAGAAGCAAGGGGGGTGTGAGGGAAAGGGGGTGCAGCAGGTGGTGGGACAAGGAGGTTCCTGGGAGGGCAGGGCAGCAAGAGGCACTCAGCCGGGCATCAAACGGGATCTCTGGGCCCCTCTTTGTCCCTGTGACTGACCCAGCTGGGCTGCTGCGTCAGGTGGGGGTGTGTGTGTGTGTGGGGGGGGCGGATATCAGAGCTGGGAAACAGCTCCTGGGGACAGGAGGAGGGCCGGTCCCGGGGTGGCCGGGGAGAGCCCAGGCCTGGGGAGGGCACTCACGATGTAGGTGCACACGGGGCTGAAGGCGGCAGTGCCGCAGGTGAACAGGTGGGTGCTGTTGAGCGGCAGCAGGATCTTGATGTAGTTCTGGCAATCCCGCTAGGAGCAGAGGGAGAGAGAGGTTACCAGGGTCCAGGCCCCGACAGCCACCGGGAGCTCTGCCGAGCCCTTCCATGAAGCCCCGAAACAAATGAGAATCCAGGCGCATGGGACACAGAGCTCTGGGCCAGAGTCTCTCTGCGTGGGCAAAGGCTCGATGTCCACCTGTCATGGGCACCGAGCCTCGCTCGCTCGCCTGGGCCCTCCTTTCCAGAACCTTCGTGAAAACCGCAGGTCCCTCCCAAGTGGTCTCAGGCGAGGAAGCCTCTGCCCAGAGTGGCTCTGCACCCTGACCCCAGACTCCCCGCATCGTCTCCAAGGGGCGCCCCACTGTGGTGAGCAACAGACCCGCTGCCATCTCTTCTGTGGCCGAGACCTCTCCTCTCAGCTCCCCCAGCCCCAGGAGAACATCCCGGTGGCTCCGTGTGCACACAGACCCACGTCCGACCCGTCCTCACTCCCTTTACCGGAACCACTGTGGTCCTGGATCTCCCCTCCCCAGTCCCAAGGGGTCCCTCTCACACCACAGTGAGCGGGAAATCGCTCCAGAGCCGAGTTCAGACAGCAGGTGTCCGTCTCCCCACCTCCCCACGTCGCCTCCCTCCAGGTCCCAGCCTCCTGAGTCTCTGCTCCAATGTCCTCTGGGCTAATTTATGACGTGCGGCTGGACCACCCTTCAAACGGACTGATTTTGGTCTGCTCCCTTCCCTCTCCAGGCTCTCTCCGGCGCCCATAGGTGCCGGGCACAGAGCCAGTGGGACTCAGTGCGGAAGAGAGAAGGGGAGGGTGAATCAAGTCGGGGCAGCTGGGGCTCAACTCTGGGTCCCGAGTGCGGTGTGCTTGTAGCGGCCACCTGCTGCCCACAGGACTGGGGTGGGGGGGGTGGGGGGAGGCTGCTGAGGATGGCAGCGAGTTCTCCAGAAGAATCCAGGCTAACTCAGACCCCAGCCCAGTGGGGTTTGGCCCAAAGGAGACCAGCTTCTGCCACCAGACCTGCTACATCAGGCACCACCTGCACGAAGGACACAGGGCCCAGAGCCTACCTGCGCGGGAAGCTGCGTTTGTTTGTTTAGCACGTATTATGGCGTGCCAGAGACTAGCTGCATGCACGCCGTGAACTGAATGCGACAGATATTCTCATCCCGAGGTAACAGGGGAGGGGCGCGGCACGCTCGGTCGGCTGGGTGAATGAATCCACTTAGCCAGGGTCCCAGAGCTATTCAGCAGAGGGGCCTGGCCACCTTGGAAGCCCCTCTTCCCAGATGCATTTTTCCACTCCTCCTCCCTCCGCCAGAATCCCCGCGAAGTGCTGGCTTACCTGGGGGTCCTTGCCCTTGAAGCTGCACTGCTGTTTTCTCTCCGCATCTGCACGCCACATTATCTGGGGAACGAGGAAGCGGAGGTGAGGGGCAAGGGGCACTGGAGGCTTTGCACCTGAGCCCACCCTGCCTCACCCCTCCTGCCCTCTGCGGCCCTCTGGCCGGCCGCGGTTGTCCCGGGCAGCAGCCCTCACCTCCTGGTAGTCCCCGCCTGGCAGGAAGCTGAACCTGGTGTTGAGCGCAAAGAGGGCCTCTTGGGCGCCCACATAGAGAGTCTTGCCATCCTTGCTCAGCAGAAGGGCTGTGTAGTTAGAGATGGTCTCGGCTTTAAATCGGAGCAAGGGCCGCTTTCCAGACTCTGGAGGGAGAAGAGGGGAACATTACCTGGGGGTCATGCCTCCCACGAGAACCCTCCGAGAGCCACTCCAGAATGGGCCCCTCGCCTGAAGTCCGTCCGCAGCGGGGCGGGACACCAGGGGGCCCGGGGGGCAGCATGCCCGGTCTTTCCATCATTACATCAGCAACAAATGCACAATGACACGGGGTAAGCTAGAAAGCATCGCTGCTGGCACGACACACAAGGTCACAGGTGTCCAGGACTAATCTCAGCACGTCTCTGCCGCCCGTGGATGGCAGGGGGCAAGCTTCTCGGGGAGACACTTTTGCCTTCGTCGCACAGGGAAGCCCAAGGGGCTCTGCGGGGTCAGCTTGTTTCAAGGTAGAGGAGGGTCGGCTCAGAAAGTAATGGGGCCATCTTTGGGGATTCTCAAGGGTGCTTCTTGATCAGTTTCTCGAATGATTCGAGATGATCAGGGGGGCCAAATATTCCTAATTCGGAAGGACTTCTGAGAAAACAGAGACTTGCACTAGTGAGCGAAAGGTCACGAGGGTGCAGCAGCTTCTTCTCTGAGGGCAGCTGGGCTCGCCCGGGGGGGCTCGGTTGGGACGCCCTATCTCATCCATGCCACAGTCCTGAGCTGGCCCTTCACACTTCTCGTATCCCATACTCAAAGAGCATGGCGAAGGCACACTGCCAGAGTCACCCGAGGGCGCCCCAGCGGCTGGCTGGCTGGCTCGGCGTCAACTGAAGAGCCCAGAGGTCTCTGGGGAAGAATCGGAAATGTCACCTTCAGAAACAACGTACAGACCTGGACAGAGGCTATTGCTTTAAAACAGTGGCTTCACCTGTTGCTATTTCTGCTTCCTAAAGGGTTCTGGGCCTTCAGAGCAATACTTTCTGACTTACCCACGCCTGCGAGGGGGCTTTAGAAAGCTGGAATTAAAAGAGAGTGGAGTCCTCTGACCAGCTTTCTGAAGCCCCAGCGTACGTGAAAGCGCATTCCAGCACCCTCGTATGCACGAACAATGCGGACCAGCCCGTGTCCGACCACGGGGGCCTGGATGACAGTTGGGGGCGGCACTCCACTCGATGGCATACTAAGCGGCTGGTGAAAGTGATGATGCTGACGGCCACAGCGAAAATATGGAGCAAACCAAAACGCCGTGCGATGCATAGTGTGATCTCACTGGAGCACGTGACAGAATGCATGGAGGCAAAAACCAGCCATGTAACCCCCTCCAGGTGCAGCAGGGCTAGGCACTGTCCTTCCTTGGTCCTGAGCAGTCATGCAGATAAGGGCACTGGTCCCCGGCTCTCAGCTCCTCCCCACAATCACTCGGAGAGGCCTAATGGCTGGTTAGCAGACCACAAGGATGATCAGCCTTGGCTTCGGGCATGTGACAGCGGTCACATTTGGTGATGTGGAGGCGTGGTAACGGAAGTGAGAGTCTTGAATAGCCACATCTGCGGGCACTGCCCGTGTTCACGGAGGTGCGGGCGCACACGTGAAGCTGCGAGGTACTAACCTGGGCCAGGATGTGGGCACAGTGGCATACTCTGTCGGGGGTGGGGACTAGGGAGTGGGTCGTAAGGGAAGGAAAGCCTTATCTTTCTCAGCAACACGCCAGTAATTGAGTCCTGGCTGCAGCTGATAATAGGAGTCTGGGTAGCAGTGAAACCGTTAAGCCCTTGGTTGCCACTCGAAACGTGGGCAGTTCATTCAGCCCACCAGCTGACTCCTCTAGTGAAAAGACCGGGCAGCTCATTCCAGCTTGGGAATCCCACGAAGCTCTGTGCTGCCAGACGGGGTCACGGAATGGAGATGGGCCGTCCAGCGGCCACCACCGAGTGGCAGGTCAAGTTCAGAGAGTGGCCGGACAGAAAAGAACACACGGCCAAAAAAAAAAAAAAAAAAGAGGGAAAAAAAAACGGTCTTCCTGGGTATAAGTGTTACAGCACCGTTCACGGTACAGGCCTATGTCATAATTAACACCAAGGCCTCCTGTTATTTTCCAGTATGCAAAGACGAAGGTCATGCAATAGTCAAAGTGTGTGTGTGTGTACAAGAAACATCTGGCAGGCTGTTTTCACAGAAAGCTGGAAAGCCGTTTTCCCTGCTGGGATGGCAGGTACATCGTCCCATCCTCTCTGGTAGTTTGTCATCACGTACTTTGGCTTCCCCCAGAGCAGGTGCTTATAGTGTCACGTGAGAGAGAGCAGGAGCAGACGGAAGGAGGGGACTCCTTCCAACAGCCTCTCCTGACTCCCCATGTGGGGACTGAAGTGTTTGTGCTCTGGGTGTTGGTGCTCTGGGGTTTGGAGGGAAACTATTTTAAAAATTCCACAGCAACGAATGAGGGAAGAACCTGAACGACCGAGGCAGTCACCCTGGCCACCTTCTGACATTCCCCGAGAGGCCGGCGGACGCCATCCCAGCAGGCAAACAGCACGCAGGGCGGCGGGGAAGCCACAGTGCTGCGACATGCGGGCAGAGCAGGCGTGCACACGGCGGCACGTGCACGCCTCCTCGGCGCGTGTCCGTACGTACCCCCAGCCTGGTTCCACAGGGACGAGGAAACGCATGGGGGGAAAGATCCGTCAAGAGAAACACTCACGTCGGGAGCAGAGAAAAACCGCTCACCCAGGAAGGCAGGGCAGATTCCCACAAGCAGGCTGTCGGCCGGCTTTCTCCTGCGTGCAGATTTAGTTGTGGGCTGCCCCGTGGACAACCACGGGAAAGGGGAAATGAAGTGACGCTGTCCCTTCAGGCTATTGGAGAGGGAGGACACCTGGCAGACTTCGTGAGGGAAGCCCAGCTTTCACCCTGACTACCAATGCGAGCAGGGCCTGCCAAGGTCGGCAGTTCAAAACCACCACACTCCCTGGGAGAAAGCGGGCCTTTCTAGCCCGGTAAGCAGGTGTCTCAGAGACTCACAGAGCAGCCCTTCCATGACCTGTGGGGCCGCTGGGCGTCAGGACTGGGTCTACGACAGGGAGCTAAGACTTGAGAAGCTTCTGGCAGGGCTCCTACTGCTGTGAAACACACCCACAGCACCACTCCAGCCCAGCAAGGCCACTCCACCACCCCATGTCCTCAGGGGGAGGGAGGGAAGAGGTGGCAGGGCCCAGGGCACTCAGGGGAAGCTCTGGAGTTGGGAGTCCTGTCACTCGGAACCAGCACTGGAAGCGGACCCACCGCACTGGTGAAGCTCGCTCTGCACTTCTGCACTCCTGCAGCCAGACCACAGGGGCCCCTCCCATTCCCGCTCCCCCCCCCCCCAGGTTTTCCCAGAGCCTGGGGGCCAAGGAGAGCTTCCAACACAATACACACCCACTCCACTTCTCCTGGACCAGAGAATTCCCCCAAACACAGAGGTTACTGGGAGAAGCATCTCCCCCTTCTTCCCCCCTTCCCCACTCCCCGCCCCATGGCCTCCAAAGGTCCACTCCTGGCAAGGCGGGCAGCCGCGCCACATGCCGTGCCAAATGTTCTGCAGCTATGAACTGCTCTGTCCCCACAGCAATACTTCAGGCAGGCAGGGCTCTTATTTCCAGTTTACAGAAGGGGAAGTTGAGGCTCAGAGATTAGGCAATTACCAAAACCGCAGTGGGGGGTGGGGGGACGGCTGGGTGGGAGGCCACCTGAGCAGTTTCGTTCCTGAAACTACAGCTTGCAAACAGCACGGGGGGGTCAGAGAACCCTCTAGATATTCAAATGCCCCAGAGTTTCTGTGTCTCTGTAGCTGCAGGTGCTGGGCGGGGTAGGGGCCTGCCCTCTCTGGGTAAATTGTCCTAGGGATTGCTGAAGTCAGCTCCCCCGCCCCCCTCCTGTTTAGAGGCTTTTCTGAAGGGCAGCTTTGCGTCATCTCGATGAGCCAGTTCAAAATAGGCAAAGCAACTCCCAGGTCTCTCGGGGAGTGAGTGAGGGCCGGGTAAACAGCACGGCTTATCTTTGCACCCCTCCCACCCAGTTTCCAGAAAGGGCGGGTGGGCTGGAACTGGTCATCGCTTATCTGCCTGCCAAGAAAGGGGCATCTCTACCTGGGCGATGCTGGACGTATGTATAGGCAGGAGGCTCCACTCGGAACCTGTCCTAAAACAAATGTCAAAGGTCGGATTGTCATGTTCCAGGTGGCAGCGTCGCCCCACCTAGGCCTGGGAGCAGTGGCCCCGGTCCAGCACACAGTACCAGGAGGCTAAAGGCAGCAGGACATTCCGTGAGAAATGGGGGAGGGGTCTCTGAATTAGCCCTCCAGCCTGGGGGTACCCCTCCGACACAAGCCAGGGCACCCTGGTGGTCCTGGCCCCCAGGAGCTCCCAGCCCTGGCCACTGCACCAGGCTGGTCAGTGCCGCCGGCTCCCCCATGGGAAGGTTCAACAAGACAAGAGTTCCCTGCAGGCAGGCCCGGGTTCCAATCTAACGACTGCCACCCGCGACCTGTGTAGCACCAGCACAAGTCCCCTGACCTCTCTGAGCCTCACTTTCCTTATCTGCAAAATGGGGGTAATAACAGCGCCTCGCCCCATAAGGCTGTTAGGAGGGGAACTACGATTATGCGTGTAAATACTAATATACATAATAACCCACATTTACCCAGCGCTTCGCTCCAAACAACTGGGCGCACGGTATCCCAGCGTTCCCCTGGCGTCTGGCACACGGTCAAGGAGCAGATTGCAAAGCAAGCTCCAAAGCCCTGCAGGAAAATCCAGCTCGGCCAGGGCTGCCAGAGAGGCCAGGCCGCTCCGAGGGCTGGGTTGCCCTGCCCCACAGGGAGAGGCCTCGGCTTGGGTGGCTCTGACCCGAGTCCTTGTCCTGGTCACAGGAGGGTCTGTCCGTTTGAAAACCAGGACGCCTGGGTCACAGTGAGCTGCAGGCACAGGGACTGCACGGGTGCCGGGCCAAGTCCTGCCTGAGCTTGCCTTGCTGTGTGTGGTGGTGGTGTGTGTGTGGGGGGTGTATGTGGTGTCTGTCTGTGTGCACGTCGTGCCTCTGGGCTTGTCCACGCTTGTGCCTCCTTCTTTCTGGGCACTGTTTGTGCACAGGTGACAGGCAGGGGTGTGTCTAGCTTTGCTCCCTGTTGAGTGCTGGCCCGTCTTGGGCCCGTGTGAGCTATGTGCTGCCAGCAGGGGATCTTCCTGCTTCGACCTTCCATGCCCACCGACTCCCGGCTCACCCCCTCCCCCGGGGAAGGCAGGGTGACAGATGGTGGGGGCTGTCGGGCACAAGCCCCCTGGGAGAAGGCACGAGGGCTGGGCAAGGTCCCCCCCCAACCCCTATTCCATGGGTCAGACCCCCAGCAGGATGTGACTCGGAAACCCCCCTCTCTCCCCTAGTCACCCTGTGACTCAGCCGGAAGCCTGGAGTTCTCTAGGGCGAGCTGGAATACAGCTCAGCACCTTCGTCCCCACCCCAGGCGGCCCCCACCTGGGGCGAGTCGGTGAGCTGCGCAGCACCGTGACTCAGAGCCTCACCTTTTTCTGCATGGCTCGCGGCACCGGTGCGACATGCTGACCTGGCTCGATCAGTCGACCGGCACAGGCCCCAGCAAGATCAGACCAGGAAACACCGGCAGGCCCATGGCATCGGATCTGGGCAAGTGCCCCCAGTGGAAAAGCTGCCGGCTGGTGCCTGCCCCCCCAGCCCCGTCTCCCTTCCTCCCCAGGGGCCATAGCCTGGGACAAGGACCTGTGCAACCTCTGTGAGAACACTTCTTCCCCCAAGGACGGCAGGCCCAGTCACTAGACCTTTGGACCCACGTCCCCCAGGCGGAGGGCACTGCTGACTCAGAAGCAGTCAGTCAGCAGCTTCCTGGGGCACTGAGGCCGCCTCCTCCCCCACTGCCCAGTGGCGGGGGCAGGAAGTGGAGAGCAGGCCCCTTGAACCTGAACCGAGAGAGCATGCAGCAGCAGGCCAGAGACTTGTGTCCCAGGCCGGTGCGTGGGCCATGTCCCAGCCAAGGAAAGGGCTGTCCAGTGGAGTGGGGCAGTTGGTCTGAAGCCCTCCCTGCAACCTGAGTGAGGCAAGAAGGACAAGGGAAGCCAGTCCAGGAGTCTCTGCCCTGGGGAGGTGGCCCCCGCCAGAATGCCCAGAGTCCTCAACTCCCCCACCCCCACCCCACAATGCCCCTAGAGCCTTAGGCACCACACCTCCTCTCACCCCCGTGCCCCGACTCTTCCCCCAAGAAGGGCCACAGTCCGCTCTTCTGTCCCTCTGCTCGCTGAGGTCCCCTTCTCCTCAACAGATGCTTTCTGAGGAGGCCATCGGAATCCCGGGTAAAGCCTGTTTTCCTTCCACGAGCCTCCGCCCTCCTCCGCTCAGGAGACACACTCCGGAGACAATAGCCGCCCGTGCCGTCTCCATTCCTCAACTCCCACTCACTCAGGCCTCAACCAGCCTCGCGCTCGCACAGCCAACGTCCCCCGGCACCCTCCGGGGCATGGGGCGTGGCTTCAGCGGCACGCGACCCAGCCCATCGGCCCATCTCTGCCCGGGTCCCCTCAGGTGGCTGTGCCACAAGGATCACGTCCTACCCCCCCCTCCCCCCCACCTTTCAGAGAGCTGCTGGAGCACAGAACTCAGCCCAGATCCCGTGCTGCGAACCCCCTCTGACCCTTCCATGTTCTTGTGCCCTGGAGGGGGGGGGCGGTGCCCTCAGCCCTCCTCTTCTTGCTCATACATCGATGTCCGACTTCCCACTCTGGGAGGACGTGCCCGCCACAGCCTCTCCTGATGCTCCACACCAAGCACAACTCCCACCACTGCCGCCGGGGGTCTGGCACCTCTGAAATCCCAGGTCCTCTTCCTTTCTTCCCTCTCACCACGCCACCTACAGTCCATAATCAAATCCTGCCAGTTTCCCCCAAATCCACGCTCCCCACCGTTCCCACCACCTCAGTTGGTCATCCAGTGTTTTAGAAAAATGGAAACATCACATTAAAAAAGTTGGTCATCAACCAGGCCATCTCCTTCTCTCCTGGATCAGGGCAGCAGTCTCCCCACTGACCCCTGACCCACAGCCTGATGTTACACTGTAACTGCCAACATCCCCCCCCACCCACCACCACCCTGCTTGGTGTACTATCCCCACCCAGTTCCAATTGAGTGCCACCCACTTCAACTCAAGGAGCTCATTCTCAGCTCTGGTCTTTTCTTCTTCTGTTTTCTAATACTTTATTTTTTTTTCAAGGCCATTTTATTGGGAGTTAATACAGAGATCATATCAATCATCTGGTCTTGTCTTAGGCAATCCCTTCTGCAGCGGATGCCCTTCCTTTTGACTAACTCCTACTCATCCTTTGAGAGTGCGCTCAGCCCGCCTCCTCCAGGAAGCCTTCCTGAATCCCCAGTGGGTGAGGGCCCAACCCTGTGCTCCCAGTCTGTTCACTGTTTGCGCAGGGCACTGGCCACACTGTTTGAGGACGATGAGCTTTCTATGCCCATCTGGCACAAGCCGAGTGCCTTGCGAACCAAGCCTGTATCCTATTCATATCTGTGTATCATACATGTTATCACCTGGTCAGATGTGTTCTGATGAGTAGTTCAATGAGTCCTTGTTTACTGAGTGAGTGACAGGCTCAGAGTCCAGGGGAAGGCAGGTTCCTAGGGGCGGGTTGGGAGCCTAGGTTCCTACACGTATCTGAGATGAATAGTGACCCTCCCTCTAGCACTGGGTGCTCAGTCTTGAAGTCCAGGGTCCCTAAGATAGACACGTGCCTGATGGAGAGCACTGCTGAAGGGAGAGAGAGACAGGCTGGAGGAGCCTGATGGAGAGAACTGCTGAAGGGAGAGAGAGACAGGCTGGAGGAGCCAGAAGGGGACCCCAGATCTGTGTGTGCACCTCACCTGACTTCACCACTGGTCAGCTGGGGAGGCATGGTCGAGACCCCAGCGTCCTCCCACACAGAGGGAGGGGCAAATCAACATAGCAAGCTCCCCACACGGGTTAGGGGTCAACAGTCAGGACTGACCTTTCTTGTGCCTCCCCTCTGGGGCCTTTCTCTAGGCTGGCATCCGGGCCGCCCCAGGCCATATTCATAAGTCCTCTCCCCCTGGGATGGGAGAGCAAGGGCCTGCAAGCGATCGAGGGGGGACCAGGGATAAGGGCGCCCTCTCTGAGGAGGGGAGGTGGCCGTCACTTCGCTCCAGCCGCTTCCTGCTGCTTGGAACAGTGCCCGGTCTCTGCGCCAGGTCTTCAGGAAATTGGAGTTTTTATATTAAATTTCCTGCACTTTAAATATCTGCAACTAAGACTTTTTCTAAAACACTTGTTGGCCAAGTAAAACCCACCTCCCAGTTGGGTCTGGCCTCTGACCTCGGTTTACAAACTTCAGACTGAGGCGGTATGTCAAAAGGCACTCCTGGTCAAGTGGGCTGGGCTGCCAGCTGGGGCTGTGCCACCAGGGCCCAGGCGGATCTCCTGCCCTGCCCAGTGGCTGCCACCACCAAATGGAGAAACAGAACCTGTCCAAGGTTCGAAGGCTAAGCCGGCTCACTTTGCTTCTTTGATACATTTCACAGGTGAAGCAGGAGACAGCTGTTGTCATGGTTGGGGGGTGGGGTGGGGCGCCGGGAGAAGACACATCATGACTCTTAGTTCAAAGAACCAGGCCCAAGTGTCACTCTTTCCAGCTGCGTGGCCCTGGGATTACGCGTCAGCTTTTCTGAGCCTCAGTTTCTGGACAAACTAGCACAAAATGTCACTTTTCTGTCTGGGACCACAGCCTGACAAACGGATTTCCTTCCCGCTTCCTGTGAGTGCCTCTGCTGCTCGCAGAGAAGATGGATGGGGGGGAGGCTGAACGAAGGGAAGGGAAGGGATCTACTCTCTCTGTAGGCACCAGGGGAAGATGGGGGAGGAGGGCGCGACCTACTCTCCCTTGGAAGCCCCCTAAAGCCCACCAGACCATCAGAAGTGTGGGGGAATTCCCCTGAAGAGCCCTTGGGTGGAGGAGAGTGAGTAAGAAAGACCACAGGTTGGGGGATCAGTGAAGCTGTACCCCTTGGCAAAGGACTTCACACTTCTCTGCCGTTCAGCTGTGGAATAGGAACCGTTCTACTCGCCATTTGTTAAGCCTGGTGCTCTCAGGCGCTATATCTGTTCGTCCCCCTCACCGTTTCCCTTCCTCTGGGAACTGAAAGCTGGCTGGCACAGGGACAAGAAGGTGCCGGCTGTGGCACCCATGGGCAGGGGGACAGTCAGAGAGGTGCACTGCGCTGGCTGAAGGCTCCACGGGGCAAGGAGTAGAAGAGCCCTGGGCCCTGGGCATGGCGAGGCCTGGCCCAAAATGGCAAGCAACCTCTAGGTTCACGGTAGGCCCCTGGTGACAGGGGAGCCCTTCCAGGGCAGGGGCTCGGAATGCAGATGAGGAAGGGGCAGGAGAGCTCGCTGGAGAAAAGCATCTGCCACATGAGGCCCAGGTTCACCGCTCCTCCTCCTCTCCCGGGCAGGGGCCACGTCTGAGACCACCCGCAGGACAGTCAGTCGCTCCATCCCAAAGCACGTTTGTGGTGCCTGGGTGCCTAAAGGAAAGCAGGGACACCAAGCAGCCCAGCCTTTACTCTAGGCACCAGGGTATCCTCCAGGCTCCCTCACCCGAGAAGGCACATACAGGTGTATCCAGATGTCTTCCCAACGGGCGGGTTTTGCAAGCTTAGCGCTTTCCTGGGCCAGCACACAGCCATTTCAACACCCAGCTAGCTGCATGTGGGTTACGAGGAGTTTGGAGTGGAACCAGTGCCGGGTGATGGAGAGGTGGGGTTCAGCTTCGGGAGAGATGGTTCTTAGGAAAAAGGGGGACTTTGAAAGGGCGGAAGCAGGAGCATTTGAAAAGTGAGCTACACTAAGCAAGACCTTAACCCCGGTCCTGAGGGGGGATGCTTGGTCTCCAGCCAAGGGCAGCGGGTGGGGTTTGTAACACTCTGTTCGGATTAGGCTACCCCCTCTGCTGCCTCCTGGGGTGGGGTGCTGTGCACCCCGCACTGGCAGCATGGCCTGAAGGGTCTCAGGAGGCAGCCCAGCAGAAGGCCGGCACACACTAGTGTGCACACACAGATGCCCAGTGGAGGCACATGCGCAGGGGCCAGGCTCCACGTCTCACACTCAACATACCTTGCTTCATGCGCCCTGCTCAGAGTTCCCACGAGAGGGCTCGCTTCTGTTCCTATGGTGCATGTGTGAAGACAGGCTGGGAGCAGGCAGGGTGCTTGGCCCGGCTGGGCAGTTACTAAGTGTGCTGTGGCCGCAGGATGATGACATCCAGTTTGCGCTCTCAGGGGCACTGGTGGAGCCAGAGGGAGGCCAGGCACCAGCTAGCCTCACTGCAACCCTGGGGGCCTGCTTGGGGGTCTGGATCCTGCCAAATGCCGTCCTCTCTTTGCAGTGGGGTTTTTATGGCTGCGGCTTGCAGGCCCATGGACTCATTTCCAATCTGATTCATAAACACCGTGTCCAGTGCTTTCCAGCCAGACGCTTCGGGACAGGGGGAATTAATAGCTCCCTTAATTGCCCAAATAAGGGGACCAAGGGAGCAGGTTGGTTTCCTTCTACCCTGCCTGGCAGGGAGGCAGGGGCCTGGCGGCTCAGACACCGGGGCCATTGTTTCCACACAGCTCCACTCCCGCTCCCCTCCCCGAGCTCCAGATCCCAGGCTTTCCAGTGCAACAGAACCACAATTCCAAACACTTCTTTGAAGAGCCCTTTCCAGAGACAAGGGACTTCCTGGCCGGAGCGTCTGCTTCTCCAGATCACCCAGGAGGCCCAGGGCCGGTCACCAGCCTCCCTGACCACCGGCCACTGGCTGCAGCCACAGCAGGGCAGCTCTCCTGCTGGCGCTCGGCATCAGCCTCCAATCATCAGGAGTGGGGGGTCTGGGGAAAGCCAAGCGGATGCTCCATTGCAAGGGGTCTCGTTTTAAACCACAGATACCCCCTGTCCCCAGGCTTGGGGGGAATGGACAGGAGGCAGGGAACAGAGGTGCGGGCTCCAGTTCCATGCCTCTAGCCTTGCTCTGCGAGGGAGGGGCCCTGGGTCCTCTTGCCCAGTGTCCCTCAGTCACCATGGGCCTACTCGGGATGGGCACACTGCCAGGAACATCTAACAAGCCCCCGGGGACAGAGCAGGAAACCGCCTCAGGCCATGCAGGCTCAGAGGAGGGTGAGCCTGTGTGGTGGGAGTGACAGCCCCCTCTGGGGCTCCTTGCCAGCAGGAAAGACCTGCACCAGGGTAGGAGGGGGTGCCAGCATGGGTGGGTGGGGGCAGGAGGAAGACCCGAGAGGCAGACACCTCGAGCGAGGTGCCAGGAAGCTCAGTATAGCGGGAGGTGCGCCCCTCGTGAGATGTGGGTGCTGCTAGCCAGCTCCGGAGGCCTTGCGGGCGTTGGAAAATGGGGTCCCATCTGGGCAGATGCACACAGCAAAGGTGTTTTTTTTTCCTCTAGGGGGGACAGCCTATGAGCAGGGCGTGATGCGCATTTCAGCTCCCAGATGAGGCCCGTGTCACCATCTGCAGCAGCCCAGACAGGCGGGCCCAGGGGGGCTCGGCAAGGGCCTCCGAGCTGTGTGTGGGCACCCAAGTAGTGCGGCAGCCCTTCTCAGGGAGAAACTCCTCTCTGCCCCTCCTCTGGCTCTCCATGAGCGCCCTCTGCAGTCCCCCCAGCTGGACGGCCTGTGTGCCAGCCTGGCTACTGTTGGGAGAGTTCAGCAGGGCATTTGTCCCCACCCCTTCTACCACAGCTCTGGGGGTCTCGGGGCAAAGGAAGTCCAGCCACAGGAGCAGGGCAGCGAGGCGGCAGGCCTGGGTCTGGACACACGGTTTGTCCTCACTCCGTGGGCTGGCGAAGCCGAGGGGCTGCAGTTGCACACCAGCCCCACCCCCGCTGCGGGCAGGAACACCCCAGCTCCGCGCAGGGCGGGCAGCAGCGAGCGGTGGCAGAAGCTGGTGCTTAACACATAGGATAATAAACAGCTAAACACTTGTTGAGCGGTTTCTGCCTACCGAGCCCTGTCCTAAGGACTTTTAAAACATGACTTCGTCTCATGCTCACCATCTCGAGATCAGGTGCTCTGATTACTTGGACTTCACAGCGGACGACATCAAGACCAAGGGAGTTTAAGAGCTTTGCTCAAAGTCACGCAGTCACCAAGGGGCAGCGGCAGAATGTGAACTCAGGCCACCTTCTTCTCATTACCATTGGGTGACGTTTCAGATAGGGTTACGCTAGGGTCCGGTCAAGTGCTGGTTCGGTTCCTCTTTCCTTTTGTAAGTAGGGTGCTTTACAGGGTAGGGATATTGAAAGGAGGAAGTCTGGTAGGGTTTCAGTCAATAGCTTCTAATGTGTGCCTTCTTTATTACAATTCATACAGTATGACAACTGCTACTGACAGAGTTTGGAGAAGCAAATGGGTCGGGCACCTATACAAGCTATGCTGACACAAGGCACCTAGGTTAATTCAATCCCCAAACCGCCTTGCAAGGCACCTATGGCGATGCCCATTTTGCAGAAGAGGAAACTGCCCATTCTGTAAGGAGGATAAGAAACTTGAACAAAAGTAGAAATGGCCTTGGAATCCAGGCACCCTGATTCCAAAGTCTGAGGGGCGGGGGAAGAGTAGGAGAAGAAATCCCTGAAAGCGGGGTAAGGGAGATGGGAAGAGAGGGCTAGAAACAGGGGAGGGGGTGTCACAGAGGCGGCTGTGCCCCCCTAGAAAGTGCCCGAGCCCGAACCGCCTCCCCCACCCCCGTGCCTCGTACTCCTGCTCCCTCCAGGGGCTCTCCGGGTCTGGGGGCCCCCCTAGGAGTCTTTCTCCCTAGTGGGCTGGGGGCTGACTGCATGGGCGATGGCCGGCAAGAGGTGGAAGGGCGCGGAGTGCGGATCTGGGGCCAGCTCTACCGCCGCTCTGGCCCTGCAGCGACTTGCCGGGAATACCAGAAACCCCGTGTTTATGGGGCGGCAAGCCCGGCCCCCTCCGCCCGCCTCTGAGGCGGCCTCTGGTCAGCATCAAAGACAACCAGATGGGTAGACGGACCCGCGGGGGCCCGGTCCAAGGGGGCCCAGTCCCGCCAGCCACACGGCCCCCGCAAGGGCGCCCTATTCAGGGGCGGCAGAGACCCCTTCCCCACCGAGAAAGAGAAGGCAAGAAAGGGGCCTGGCGCCCCACCGGGCCCCGCTTCTCTCGCCCCACACCTTTGGCGCTCGGAAAAGGAGAGGGGTCCTCACGGACCGACCCCAGGGTCCCCTCTCCCCTCCTTTGTCACAGCCACCTCCGCCCTCCCCTCCCCCCACCCGGGGGGCGCCCCGTCACTCACCCAGCGGCAGGCTGATGCGGGGGGTGAGCGCCTGGGTCGGGGGCGTGGGGTGCAGCTGCAGGAGCACGGCCAGCAGGAGCACGAGGCGCGGCCGCGGCGGCGGAGGCTGCGCGGCCAGCGGGGCAGGCGGTCGGCTCCTGGGGCCCATCGCGGCGCGCCGAGCCGGGCAGCAGCGAGCGCGGGCGTCCTCCTCGGCGAGCGGACTCGGGTCGCTACACTGGACTCGCGGGCCGAGGCTCCGCCCCCAGCCCGGCCCCCTGAGCCCGCCTCCGGACCTAGGGGGTGGGAAATGGGGGTCACGTGGGCGGTGGGGCGGCCAGGCCCCCGCGGGCCCGCCCTGCTCGGCAGCCGCGCGCCCCGAGCGCAGGGAGGGCGGGCTGGGGGAGGAAGTTGGGCGCCGAGCCCTGCCTGCTCCAAGGCCCCGCTCCAGCCCGGCCGCCCCTTCCTGGGCTGGGCAGCGCGAGGGCCACCTGGAGGCACCCAGCACCCAGCTCGGGGTGCGCCTGGCAGAGGCCAGACCTGCGGATCCACAGGCACCGGGAAGGCTGCGGGAGCTCGGGGCGAGGAGGGTGCAGACTTAGCGGATCTAAGGCTTAGCCCCTTCCCGCGCCTCTGGCTCCCTCTTCCTGCAGGCACATGGGGGGGGGGGG
>PVJH01022261.1:0-36971 GCA_004026705.1 Nesogale talazaci | reverse complement strand
GCCCAACTGTGCTCCAGGAGAGCTGCTGCTGGATTTGAACTGTCAACCCTGTGGGCCGCAGTCCCGCACACAACCACTGCGCCACCAGGGCTCAGCCCTATGTGTGACCTTTTTGCATCCTTCAAGGGGACAGGGAGCTGGGTCTCATTTGCAGGTGAGGTTCCAGCAGTAGGCACGGCGCCTCAAGAAACATCGATGGAGCTAAAGAGCTCAGATTCACTGAAGGGAAGGTCGGTCCTGCTGGTGATTGGACCAGTGTTTTAAGCTCTCCGTGGCTCCGGAAATGCTCTTGGGACTCACTTGATGATCTGGGTTTAAGAGCTGACATTTCCCAAGCCTGACCATGAGAGGAAAGTGGTGTCCACTTCTAGGGTCCCCTCTGAACGTCCTGCAGGGGTGGGGAGTCCATACCTTCCCTTAGGGGTCCCCTCTGACCAGGATGCTTAAACCCAGGGTGGGTCTGAGAGAGAGAGAGAGAGAGAGAGAGAGAGAGAGAGGTATCCTCCTGGAAGGGTGGTTCCCTGGGGGAGAGAGGAGCAAACAGGGGTGAGTATGATGAGTCTAGGAATGTTACGAGAAGGAAGAGTAGGAGGAGGAGGAGGAAGGGAACCAGTTGCTGGTTCCTCACCACAAATCCAGGAGGGTGTGAGGCCATCACTGTTTGGGGCCGGGCTGTGTCCCTCAGGAGCGATGTTGAAGCCTTCTCCTCACACTCGGACTGTGACTGTTTGGGACGGTGTCTTTGAAGATGCGATCAGTGAAGCTGGCCCTGGTCACCCTGGAGCCTCCTATCTAAGAGGAGAAGGAAGGCCTTACACAGAGACTCACAGAGACACGAGGACCACGTGGCAGAGACCGGAGTGGTGCAGCTGTCCATTGAGAAGGGCTACAGATGGCTGGGAACCACCAGAAGCAGGAGAGGCTGAAAAGACCTACCCTGGAGCCTTCCACAGGAGCCCTGGTGGCGTAGTGGTTACCAGTGGGGCCGTTAACCACAAGGTCAGCAGTTCAAAACCTTCCGCTTCTCTAGGGGATGAGGAGGTGGCTTTCTGTCCTCTCTGAAACCCACAGGGGGAGTTCTGGCCTGTCCCTGAGGGTCACTGTGAGTTGGCATTAAAGTGACAGCAGCGAGTTTGGAGTTGATGGGGAGTTTTCTGGCAAGGATGGCCCTGTGGACACTCCGACTCTGGGCGTCTGTCCTGCAGATCAGTGCAAGAGAACAGATCCCCATCATGTGAGCTCCCCCCCTCCCATGTGGAGCACTATGTTAAGATGCCTTAAGAATACACCTCTCCCTAGCACAGGGCTCTGCGGGGTCTGGAGAGTGAGAGCCTTTCCTGGAGAGGCACACGGCATTGTTGTGCAGGGCCCTGGATTCCAAGCCGGTGCCTTCTACTCTGGAGCCTGTGACCCACAGGAGGGGTGGAGACTGGAGGGGTAAAGGGAGACTCCTCCAGGTGGAAGCCAGGGTGACTGACGGACCAGACTGTCTCCAGTGACAGGTTAGGGAGCAAATGGAAGGTAGCCGCCTCAGACATTGGTGTGCCCTGTCAGAATGGGCTGGAGGCTAAGCGTCACACCAGCTACCTCTGTAAGCACATGCTATATGTGAATGCCCACACCTGCCACCTGCCTGCCAGCCTGTCTTACACATTGCTGTGAGTTTGGCAAGGCTAGCACCAGCATCTCAAATGTCAGCAGGGCCACCCACAGTTTACCGATTTTAGTGGGGCTTCCGAAGACTAGGAAGAAAGGCCTGGTGATCTTTACTTTTTCAAAGCAAGTTGCTGACGAGTCCATGGCTCCCAGCAGAATCTCCTCTGTGTCTGATGGACAGGCTGGGTTGAGCACTGGTATGCGTTGAGAGTTGGAGCTGCCTTGGCCTGGGTCCCTGAACCGGCTATGCCCAAGCGGGCAGCACACTTCTCCTGTGTCTCCCCATGGCAGCCCTGCGGGGTAGAGTGCTTCCCTCTCACCTGTCTTATCAATGAGAAAACTCAGGTTTGGAGTGTGGAGGTGTCCACCCGAGGTCCCAAGGCTGTCTGAAGTGCAGAGGCCCCAGCTCTGCCCTGGTGAGTCTCTAGTGAAGACTGCAGTGCCCGCCCCCCTCCACACACATACTCCAGCTTGGCACAGAACCCCTCCCTTTGAGCCAGGCAGGTGCTCACTCTGCCCTCTCAGGTCTCCATTGCACCTCGCATGTGGCCAAGATCTAGAGGTCTGTAGTCAGAGGGTCTGAGCGCAAACCCCAAATCCCTGCCCTGCCCCGATAGGCTGTGGGGTTTCTACCTGTCTGTTCTCAGACTCCTCTTGCCTCCCCATCCCTACCTCCACCCCCCATCCACTGAGTTCCCTGCCAGGTGTGAGGTGACAGCTGCTGGTGGAAAGCCCCCAGAATCTGCTCTCCTGACCACACAAATCCCTGCAAGCTCCCCAGGGCAGGTATCAGGGCACGCGGTAAAGGAGGAGTCACCTTCAGCCTCCTCAAGCGGGTGGTGCCGGCCAAGTGGGGATCTAGGATCCCGGCAAAGGGATGGGCAACTGTAGCGCCCGAGGCGCCCAGGGAGCAGAGAGCTGGCCACATGGCCATGGGTCTTCCTCCTGGGGACCCAGGGACCCCGGGGCTTACCGGTCACTAGGGCAATGAGTCGCTCCCCACTGGGCGCTGCAGGTCGTAGAGTTCTGGTAGCACACACCGTGGGCATCTGCCCCTGCCACAGGCAATCTCCCACTCACGCCACAGCCCAGGGCAGACTCAAGAGGACCCCTGTCAGCACAGAACCTCAGATGAGACCATGCAGGTGGGCCCTGCCTGAGAGATAGGGAGTCGGGAGCAGAGGGGACCAGAACAGAAGAGGAGACCGAGGCTGGGGAGCTGAAGAGACCACAGCCCCAGGTCTGGTAAGAGGGTGATGGAGCTGAGTCCCTCATGCCTCATGGCTGCCTCTCTTGGTGAACCTGCCCCACCCCCCTAGGATGGGGTCTGCAGGAGTAGATGACACAAGGGAGTTCTGAGAGGCGGGGCTGACGGCAGTGAGCACATGGGCCCTGTTCTAGGGAGTCCTGGTTTGCGTCACTCGATTCACCCGAAAGGGTCTTTGGGTGATTTTCGTTACTGTTCCCATTTTACGGGGGAGGGAATGGAGACAGAGAGGGCCTGATCCCTTGGTGAGCAGAGCTGGGATTGGGGCTTGGTCACCTGGCCTGCAGCCTCCCCTCCTGATAGCCACTCTGGCCTGGGAAATACCTGGGTCCTGCAGAGGGTCCAGCAAGCAGTGGGAGGTGGGCAGGAGAGCCTGGCCTGAAGGGGTAGCTGGAAAGAGGCTGGGGTAGGGGGCGGGCTGAAAGAGGCTGGACGGACTGCTTAAGGGAGCCCCACTAGGACGCCACTCCCTGTGAGAACCCCCTCCCCCCAAGATGGATTTCCTTAGGAGCCCCATCATGGTGCCCTGGCCCCTCAGGTGGGTGGCACGGCTGTGCCCTCCACCCCATCCTACAGATGTGGAACATGCAGGAGGAAGGAAAGGCTCTCCCAGGGCTACCCTTGAACCCATTGGGACAGACCCTGCACAAGAACCGCTTTTCATGAGGCATGACACCTGCGCAGGGCACCCCCCCCCCCCGGTCCCTTGCAGGCCTGCTATGCAAGAGCACTCCACTGAGAGTCGGGCAGGTGGGACAGACTGGGAGGCCTGCTCCCTCTCTAGCAAGTGCTGTCTTGCCAAACCCACAAGGGAGGGACGTGGAGGGGTCGCACACAGGTGGTGGGTCAGTTTCCTTTGGGGGCGTAGGATCAAACCACTCAAATGGGTGGGTTTCATCTGGGTCCTCTACCGGCTACTGGTATTACAGCACCCATGGGGGGCAGGTGTCTTCCTGCTCTGCTCCCCACTGGAGTCATCTCACCTACTTTGGGATCTCCCCCAAGGGTGGTAACCCTCTCCTCTGGGAGTTGGTGGGGGCTGTCAGCTGCTAGCGCCCCCTCCCCCCAGAAGCCCTACCTCCAGTCCTAGCACTGCTGTGTTTTCGTGCATAGTGAGTGGCCACTTGAAATCACCCGCAGCCTCCTCCTCTCCTCCTTGACCTTGAGGCTGGGTGACCGCGGTGGCCCAGGGTCTGGTCTGGAGGTACTTGAGAACTGACTCTGGAGCTGTGTGTACCCACACACACCAGGCAGGGGGCTCACATTCAGCCAGAACTGACACACGCTGCAAAGCCAATGTGCCCCGTACGGAGAACGAGCTGTTCTCCTGGGGTCTAGTGCTGTTCCGCTCCTAGGTGCCCCCAGGTTGATTCTCTGGGGGTCCCTGCCTCTGGGCGCACTGGTGCTTCGTGGGCCGCCTCTCAGGCCCAGCAGCCTGCTCACTGTGACCCTCACTTGGTGCCTCTGATGTCGCCAAGCCCCAGGCTTGTCTGAGGGTCACCACTGCCCCAAGGACTGTCTTAGGACCCACTCTGAAGAACTGCCTTGTCAGGTCCAGCTCTCTCACTGCTGAAGCCTGAATCCTGCCCCAGCCTCCTCCTCTCCGTGGGAGTTTCTGCATGCCCAACACCCGCTCCCCAGGGCTCCCTCTGGCCCTGGCTCTGTGCACCCAGGCCCTCCAAGGCCCCCTTTGAGGCGGAGAACCAGAGACCATTTGGTTTGGAACCAGGGGGTTCCTGACTCAGTCTCCCTCCCTTCCTCCCTCCCTGAGTCGGCGGGAGAGGGTGTGGCCACGGCGAGGGGGAGTCCCTTCATGGTCACTGTGCCAATGGCTTCTCCGGCCATCTCCATCCCTTCCTCCCTCTGCTGACAAATAGGAAGGGCAAAGACATCCATCGAGCCCATGGATTTCCCGCTGGCCTCGGGCCAGAGAGCCCCTGCACTTGGCCCCTGGATTGCACTGCCTCGCACGGCCTTCACGCGGTGGTGATATTCCCACGGGCGGTGGCGGCTGTTGAGAGCTGCGGTTTTCGATGTGTTTTGAAAAACCACCAGCGTCATGTTATTTATAGTCAGCGCGCATACATGCTTGTTTCATCCCTCGCCTGCTCTGCTAAAAATAACAGACACCAAAGGTCACATTTGCCCCCACCTATCCAGAGGGCTCCACAAAGGCCAGAGCGTGTGACTGCGCATCTCCGAGGGCGGGCAGGTGGGTGGCTTGAGTCCCTCCCTCGCCAAGTGCTGGCCCAGGAGGGATCAGGGATGCCAGGGAGGGTGTGGGCATCAGGAAGGGAGGCCGGGCAGGTGCGTCTTGGCCTCAGTCACCCACTCCCCTGCCAGGTGCATGCCTGTGTGTCCAGGGGTCTCTCTGCATCTGCTGGTTACAGTCATGGATGGAGTGAAGGACAGGTGTCCTGGTTCTGGTTCCAGGGGCCCAGTGGGGGCCTCATTGGGTGGGGTCACTGTGAAGGAGGCTTTTCTTTCTGTCCTACCTGCAAAGACGCGCAGGACTCCCCGTCCCCTTTCTTTGGGGAGTGACCACACACAGGAGACGACAAAGCCTTGGAGCCGTGATTGTGGCGTGTGTGCCTGAGGCCCGGGAGCCAGGCACTGGGCTGTGGTGACCTGTGAAACCGCCCTTCAGCCATGCACCATGCAATCCCCGCCCCCTGACCAGGGAGGGGACCGAGCAGAAGTGCCCACACTGCCTCCCGGCCGGGCCCACACTTGGTGCCAGCACTGGGCACCGTGGGCAGGAAGAGCTCACTGACAGAGGCGGGCTTGCTCTTAAGTCACTTGCAGGAGGCGTATGAGTGGGGCTCAGGCCTGGGGAACAGAGGCTGCTCCCGCGAGGGTCCCAGGACCCCGCCAACCAGCGGTGGCTGGAAGAATAGGGAGAGATGTTCCAGGGAGAGGTGGGGCAGTTGGAGCCTGCAGGAGGTTTGGGGCAGGGCTGGGGCGTAGGGAGGCAGGAGGGGAGTGCAGTCTCTAGCCTGGAAGCCTGTATCTCCCAGAGGTTCATGATGACCTTTGCTGCCTGTACACCCCCGCATTCCTTCACACCAGCTCCCTCTAAACCCCACGACCATTGAGCTGGACGTCTTTGGCATCAGCAGCCATCACCCCGGGGTGCCCTTCGCTAGCGGCTCAGCTCCTTGTGCCGCTGGCTTTGGGATGAGAGGGGCACCCGTCTCCCCAGATGGGGTGTGTCTCTTGCATTGTGCTTTTGGACAACCCCCCCCACCCCATGTCTCTGGGTATGGGTGGGGTCCGATAAGGGTGATGAGGTGACATGGTCAGGGCAAGTCAAAGGCACCTCAGGGGTGAGTCCCCATGGGTGACAGGGGTCTGGGGTGCTGGGCTGTGTGCTCAGGAGGTTGTCCCGGCCCGTACTCTGTGCTCCAGCTCCCACTTCGATGGGGGTGGGGGGGGTGGGGGCCGGCGGGAGCACACTCCTGGATAAACCCTCTGCTCAGCCGAGAGGAGAGCCGAGCTATGCGGTCGCGATGACCTGGATGATTAACACACATTTCTGGCCTAGTTAGAGCCCCCTGCCTCTCGTATTTATAGCCGCCTCCAGCCCTGCTTGGGCCTCTGAGGGAGCCCGGCCCTTCTCTGGAGCCTTATTTCCATTCTCCTGCCCCATCCCAGGTGCCGCTGCGTCTGCTCTCTGATAGACTTTCCACCCTGGTGGAGGGTGGGGGGTGTAGCAGGGCTCCGTCTCCCCCACCTCCACTATAAGTGAGAGACAGATGGATGGACGGACGGGTGGACAGATGTGGTAGGACTTGGTTGTAGTAGAGGTCCACGGAGACCCCCCCTCCCCATCTGAACCGGGAGCAGGGACTCCCTCCTGGGTGTGAGGCCCTGACTGTGACTGCACTGCACCAGACAGTGTCCGTGTGCCAGGCTGGCGTGTGGCTGGGGCGCTGGGGGCTGTGCCACCAATATTTCAAGACACTCACAGAGAGGAGGAAGAAAGGCCTGGTGGCAGACACCTGGGAATGACCGGGGAAGGCTTCACAGGTCACGAGACACAGTCTAACGCCTGGGAACACCTGGCTGGGACCAAAGAAGCTGGCTGCCAACTCACAGACGCCCCGACAGGACAGGAGGGTGGCCCGTGGGTCTCTGAGAAGGCAGGGCTCTACGGAGCAGACAGCCTTGACCTCCTTCCCAGGAGTGCTGGTGCTGTGGAGGTGCTGGCATTTTGGCCACTATATCCCCAAGGCTCCTTGGGACACATCGATAGGGAAGACCAGTCCCTGGAGAGGGAGGGCCACCGTGGTGGCAGGGCAGGCTTGAGCATGCCGCTCCACAGAAGGTGACCTGGTCCTGGCCTTGCACTCTTCTGCGGCACGTTTGAAGGGGTTCCAGAGTAAGCGGGAGATTCCATGTCCTTTGACCCTGTGATTCCAGGACCTGTTGGAAACCCCCTTGTATGTCACCATGAGTTAGCGTAATTGACCTGAGCTGCTAACTCTGGGACAGGCCTACAGAGGGAGGGAGCAAGCCAGAAGGGGCAGGACCACACATCAGGGAGGTCCCAGCACTCCCTCTTTACCAACTGGGAAGAGCAGGTAACCTCAGTGGGCCTACCCCACCCCAGGACAAAAGCTGTCTTCTGCCCTCAGCTCTTCTGACCACTCCCTCTGGCCGGTGGTGGGTGGGAGGAGCTGGGGCCTCCAGGGATGCAGTTTATGTCCCTGTTCTCCCTCTCCATGTCTCAGCCCCTTCTTGGACTTCCATATCCACTTATTGCATCTCAAAGCAGCCTACACATTCATTTATATCAATGGTTCCCAACCTTCCTAATGCCACAACCCTTTCATATGGTTCCTCATGTGTGGTGACCTCTCCATAAAATTACTTTTGCTGTTACTTCATCATTATAATTTTGCTACGGTTATGCATCAGGCAGCCCCTGTGAAAGGGTCATTCAACCCCCAAAGAAATCATGGCCTGTGGGAAACTAACACTCAGGGAAGTAAAACTGGGACTGGTATGGAGGGAATCTGGAAGACCAGAATTCCATGGCAGGAAGACCACCACTCTGCGAGCTGGAGACAATGTCCAAGTCTGTTTTCCTACTGTGATCTATCTTTTCTACAGCTTCTCCCCTTCATACCATGTTTCCTTAAGGTAAGCAGATGATTGACCTTATTTCCCTATAGAGGCAGACACTCCTATTAGCTCTATTTTCTTCCCGTCTTGGAATTCAACTCCTCTCATTCTTTTCCCCAAAAGCAGATGGGTGTGGGAGGACTTTATCCCCCATGTCTGGATTCAAAATGTTTACCATAAGCCTGACTTTTTGGCTATATTAATTTGGTTATTAAGTTTGCCTTGACTTTATCCCCCATGTCTGGATTCAAAATGTTTACCATAAGCCTGACTTTTTGGCTATATTAATTTGGTTATTAAGTTTGCCTTGACAGTGATCACTTTGCCCCTGTAGCTCCTTTAAATTTAATATATAAAAAAATTAAAGGAGGAATTGTGGGATGAATATAAGACTTGCCCCCTAAGTCCAAAGTATCAACCAAATATTGGAAGCTGTTTGCCAGCACTTGGTGGGAGGTCAGATGCTTATAGAGATTCTCCCTAAAGGCTCCAGCCATTCAGATGCCATTGTGGTTCCCACAAAAGAGAGGGCTCACTCCCTGTTGTTAGGACAATGGGTCACTTCCCCTGAAACCTTTGGCCAAATCAAGTCTCCAGCCCAAGGGCAATCAAGGTCAGGCCGCCATCTTGAATCTATCTATCTTGTCACTTGTGGGACCCCAGTACCACCCCTTCCTACTGTGTGTAGGTCCCTAGATCGTCCTTCATTACTGCATGACCTATTGCACACCCCCTTCCTGGGATGTGTGGTGACCTATAATCACGCCCCTCCCCCCAAATATATATGGTAAAGCAATGAACTTCCTCTGGTTTGAGCTGGTGCCTCTCACCTCGGGCATCGGCTTCCGGCCTGGGCTGTGTGTGGACCTGGCTGTTGAGATCATGGCTGCCTGGGAGGTGAGGGTGCCACCATAAAAGGCGTCTGACTCCATGATTTCTCTCTCTCCTATTTTCTATGACTGTACTATGATCTTTATTTATTATCGCTGTACAATTGCGCCTGCCAGACTCGTGAGGATGTGTTAGAGGCTGGCTCCTCTGACAGTCACCCACAGGTTGAGAACTGCTGGTTTATACAGAAAGGCTGTGGGGGCCTCATCTCTCGGAAGTTGGTTAAAAAGGTATGCTATGAGAGACCAGAGAACTAAGCTTGGGTGTGGGGCTGAGCATTTAGTCATATGTCCATCCATCCATCCATCATCATGGTCCAACGAGCATGTGCTCACTTCTGCACTGTCAAGAAGCCATGCCCACTGCTCTGCAGCTTATCTGAGTCACCTTCTGACAGAGGCTCAGAGCGGCACACTTGCTGGCAGCCACACACCTTCCGAGTGGAGGCTTTGCTCTCAGCCCTGCCCTTGCTCGGCACTAAAGATGGACGCTCCAGGAGCCCTGCTGGAGCAGTGGTTAGGTGTTGGGCTGCCATGCCCATGGTCGGCAGTTCAAAGCCACCAGCGCTGACTCGATGGCAGTGAGTTTGGAGAAGGATAGATGGGGGGGGGGGGCACCAGCTTGATGGGTCTTGTCAGGGAGGCTGTCCCCAGCTCTGCTCTCACCCCCTTGGGCTCACCCCAGGTGTTCAGGTCCCCATTCTGATTCCAGAGTGTCACCTTGACATGATCCCAAGAAGCACTGGGGGAAACGCCTTTTCTTCAACCAGCCCTGTGAGAGAGACCCTGTGGTCCATGAAGCTCTAAGTCCTGATGTCAGGATCCAGGTCCTGAAAGGAGGTGTCGGACTGCCTGTCGTTTGTTAGGTGGAAAATTGATGACCGACCCTGATTTAATTAGCTTTTTCTTACAACGACATGGGGAAGCCTGTAATTAGCTCAGGAGCCCAGAGGGAGAGGCCCAGTGTCAGAGCCAGTAGGCAGTCGGGCATGGGGGAGGGGCTGGCTATCGGACCAGCCTCCTCATCTTGCAGGTAATGAAGGGGTGGGGGTGGGGGGAAAATCCTAAAGAAGTGCTGAGAAGAATTGAGGGTGTGTGTGTGTGTGTGTGTGTGTGTGTGTGTAGCTGGGCCTTTAAGTTTCAATTTGCCCTAGGCTGGACCTCATGCAGAGATGTGTCTTCCGCAGGCCTCCTGTCCCTGCAGTGGTGGAATGGGGTATGGGGTCACTGAGGAAAAACCTTCCCAGGTGGTTGTGGAGACCCTTCAACCCCTGGTGTTCTAGCCAGGCTGGGCACCCGGCTGGGGTCAGTGGTCTTTGGCTCTGAAAAATCTCAGATGTGTCGGTGGATTGCTCTGCGTGAGGGAGACATTGCTGTGACCAGGAGGACTGCGCTGTGATTTTTACTGAAACGGAGCACCAGAACTGTTTTTTGCGGGGCCACCGGGTGGGTTCGAACTGCCGACCTTTAACTGAGGAGCCCGTGCAAATGCATCGTACCACCCAGATTCCTCCTCAGGTACCCCCCTCCCCTGGTTGCTGCCGTCTTGCCCTTCACTGCGTCAAGCAGATGGCCTCTTTATTCCTATGCAGAGTCTCTGGTGGGTTTGAACCACCCACCTCCAGGTGAGCCCCCTGACCTTCAAATCTCAGGCTCCTGAGGGCTCTTTAAGGGCATGCAAATCCTAAATTGGCCAAGTGCCCCTCCCTGGGGCCCATCCCACTGCTGGACAGCACCTGAGAGGTGTTCTTGCCAAGTTCTGTCCCTGCCCAGGCACACAATCCCATGTGCAACCAAGCCAATTCTAGCCTTCTGCAAGTGAGCTTTCACCTGGAGGACGGAAACGCGTCAGGAGTAACCAGACAAGCAATGGTGCAGGCTTTACCAGCCCTCTGTGGTGCGAGACGGGAGGTCGAGGACCAGAAAGCCCCTCAGTCGTGAATTTCCAACCCCAGAGCCTCCCTGGCTGTGAACAGACCCACGGAGACCTTGGGAAACCTGATTAATGGGCTGGGTGGCTCTGAAATGTCAGCAGGTGGCGTCCATCCAGGTTCTTGGAAGAGAGTCCTGGGACCAGCCCCGGCAGCCTGGGAGTACAGGTCTGCTCGGACCCAGCGGGGCTGCCCCGCGCCAGAGACCGTGCAAGAGCAGTGGTCCTTTCCTGCTTTAAAAACCGATCTACAGGTAGTGAGGGGTCACCAGCCAACCAGTAAACTCCCTGCCATGGCGTCATGGTCAGCTCTACAGGACAGGGTAGAACTGCCCCTGTGAGTTGCTGAGGCCCCTACTGAGTCTCGAGAGGGCCCTGTCTTTCCCTGGTGGACGGTGGTCGTGAGAAAGTGCATGTCTTTTCCCCTCCTGCTGGCCACTCGTTTCCCGATCCAGAAACAGGGCTGTCTGATGCTTGTTTTGAGTTGAATGGACGTTGTTAACCCCACCAGGTCTGATCAATACACCCACAGGGAGTGTGTGGGGTGCCATGTCACCTGAGCTCTAAGACAGCCTGAAGGTGGAGCCCCGAGGGGATTTTGTCCGCGGGCAGGTTGAGGAGCCAGCGCTGGTGACAGCATAGGTGACCACCACGGTGATGATGTGTCAGACACTGCAGGTGTTTCTAGGGCTCTAGCTCCCCCTTCAACCCCACGAGGCAGGCCATGTTGGCACATTTCGCAGAAGAGGAAACAATCAGAGAGCAGGTAGCTTGCCCAAGCCAGCCCAGCCTGACACGGATCCTCTGCATTGGGAGCAAAGTCTGCCAGGCACCACACCTCCTGCTCTGTAGACCTGGGGTGTGGGGAGTGGGCTGGGTTGGGTTGGGGTTCTCTCAGGCGGGACGGTTAAGAACACGGCCATGGTGTTTTAGGTACAGCCTGTGTGCTAGCTGCTGACTTGCAAATGACACGGCACCTGCCCCCAGCGGCTCCCGTCCCAAGCACGTGTACTCAGTCTTCCCTTGCCCGGCTTCCCAGCTTACCCTTCTCCTCTGGGCTGTGTCAGCCCCAAGCCAGGACCTGGCCACCCCCACGCTGGGTGCTTGCACAAGCCCACGTTCGTCTCATCTCGTCGGCTGCCAGACTCACCCTTCTTGTCCTAACAGCCCTGTGCCCATGACTCAGGGAGGTTAAGAGGCGGGCCAAAGGCCGGCCAGCCTGAGAGTGGAGGAGCCCGCTGTGGTCCTCCATCTGTCTGATTCCATGGCCTCAGACCCTCTCGGTGGTCCCTGGGCCCCCATACGCTCCCCTTCCCACCTTCAGGTCTCTTCCAGGGAAAGGGACTTGTGGTATGCACCCCCCGGGCGAAGCCGGCTTTGCACCTGCTCGCTGGTGGGGTGAAGGAGGCGCCTGCTGGGAGCCACCCAGGGAAATGATGCCAAAAGTAACTTTTCTCCGCAGCATTTGCTATGAGAATGCACCGAGGAGTCATTGCCTCACAGGTCTGCATGCGGTCCTGACACAGGGACCCCCGGACCTTGTTCACAGACGAGGAACCTTGAGGTACATGGTGACAATGGGCATGGCTTAAGGTCACAGTCACACTGGGGCTGACCTTGGGTAGCTCACATGCCCTCCTAAAGCTGGCAGGGATGCTGATGGCGATGCTGGGATGTGAAAGGACAGGGTGGGGGTGGCAGGGTCTGGCATAGGGCAGAGCGGTTCAATCTGACTCTTCAGACAGCAGTGCTCAGGGGTGAAGGGAGCCACAGAGAAGGCCAGGAGGGAAGGGGATTCTCACGGCGCAGGGGCCCAGCTGCTGCTGATGACGCAGGTCCCTTGTGCCATGCACGCTAGGCACTGTGCCCCGACCTGTCACCTCCTTATCACACGGTGTGTGGCAGCTCAAGAACCGGAGGCACAGACAGGTGGATGGAGTGGACACCGAAGAATAGTTCGTGAAACAGGAAGGCCCAGAGCAAAGCAACACAGAAACATGCCATGGAGTGGGTGGTCACTCATGGTCTCCCCAGAGGGCGGGGACCGCCCAGTGGGTCTCTGGGACTGTCACTCTTCACGGGAGTAGAAATTCCCATCTTTCTTCCCCAGAGCTGCCAGTGGTTCCAAACTGCTGACCTGGTTAGGAGTCTGACACACAACTGCTATTCTACTAGGGTGCACCTTTAACAGGGAAGGGGAAAAGGGGGCATGCAGAATAGAACCCCAAAGCACAGGCTGGAGCCCCCGTGGACTGTGGGGGGTGTGGCTATCACCAAGCCTGTGGGGGTTCTCAGAAGCAGACCCCTGTGCCCCTTCTGAGGAGCTCGGTGCCTGGGAAGCATTAGCAGTGGAGCCCAGCAACGTCTGCACCCCTGGGCACCTCCTTGGTGTGGCTGGGGCTAGAGTCCTAGCCTCCTGCCCAGTCATTCAGTGCTGCCGTGACAAGTGTCACCCAACCTGGGCTTTCACATGTAGAAACACGTCTTCTCACCGTTTGGGAGAAGACACAAGTCCAACTTCAGGACACTAGCTCTAGGGCAAGTCTGTCTGTCTGGGCTCTGAGTGAAGGCCCTTTGCTGCTGTCCACATCGGGGGCTGCTGATCCTTGGAGACCTCCAATGTGTCTGCCAAGCATCTTCCCTGGGGTCTCGGGGGTTCTCAGCACAGGGATTCTGGGTCCTTGTCTCTCCTGTCCCAGCAGTGATCAGAGGACTGCCCTCTCTGCCTGCTTCTTGCTCCTTAGATCTCAGTCTCCTCTCAGGTGAATGCTGGGTTGCTAGTGGAGAGGTTGGTGGTTTGAGCCCACCAGCCACTCTAGGGAGAAAGATGAGGCTGCCTGCTTTCCTCAGGATGTGCCATCCCCAAAACTCCATGGGTTCGACTCTGCCGGAGCTGGACCCACTGGACAGCACTGGGTGGTAAGCTAAGCTAATACCGGCCATACCCCAGGGAGACTGTGACCAGAGTAAGGGCGTGGCCTCCCATCCCAATCCTTGTACAACGAGTGACAGACAGAGCCTGTTAGATCCCAACTTGGGGACGTTCCCCCCGTCACTGAGAATCCTCAGCCCAGTTCTTGGCTAACTGGGGCGCGGACACATTCCGCGCAGGAGGCCAGGGCTCCAGTCCTGACCCCGGTGGAGGCGTGTGCAGCCAGCGCCTGCCTGCGAGTGCACCCCCATGCATGGCTGTGATCCCGAACAGGTTCTTTGGGGCATCCAGGCCCCAACAGATTTCCGAAATCAGCCGGTGGGAATTCTGCGGATCAGAGCATGACCAGCCCATAATACCCACTCTGAACTGGCTTCCAGAATGTGTCTCTCTTCTCCCTCACCCCCCTCAGCCTCCTGCTTTCAGCCTTCTTGTTGACAGAACTCACTGCCGGTCAGTGCCAGTGCTCACGGGATGCCTGGCCTCGACTGTCTGTCCAGACAATGGAATTCAGGACCCCCTGGTGTCCTGGTTCTGGAGCTCCCGGGCCAGGCTTAAAGTCATGGCTCTGGCTGTGGAGTGGCTGTGGGGGCGCCGTCTTCCTTGCTGCTGGGGCAGAGGGCACCCGTGTGCCTTACCCATCACAGTTGTGGAAGCTCCGGGGTGAATGGCATGTGCTCCCCTCCCATGTAGGAACTCAGGGCCCTTGAACTGTGGGAAGTCAGGGCCTTGTAGTCAGACGGGTGAACCAGGAGCCGGCCTCTGCTCTGTTAGGTGGCCAGACACAGCGTCCTCCTCTTTTGTGCAAAGGAGACAGCACTCGCAAGCAGGCGGGCAGGAGGAGAGATGGCAAGCCAGCAGCTTGGGTGAAGCACCAGCTTAAAATAAAACGTGTTTGTTTTGCTCGGTGCTTAAAATAAAATTGAATTATATGCCAATGTTTAAAAACCAGAGGGCTCTGCATAAAAACCCAGATTTTAGGTTTCTTTAAAATTATTGGGGCTGCTGGAAGCGGGGTGGGTTCAGACCATAGTGAGAGGCATCTGCAACCACTACACACACACACACACACACCCCACCCGCCTTCCCACTGCACCGATCCTGGAGCTGTGAGGATCTTGGGGGGCAGGTCCTGGAGTGAAACCGTTCCCACGCATGGAGCCAGTGCTCATTACCTATCAGTGTGCCAGCCATGTTTTTAAGTGCTGCCACCAGCACCCTAGTATAGACGAGGGCACTGAGGCACAGAGAGGGGGACTCACTCACCCCTGGAGGCCTGGGAGATCCTGAAGCTGGGCCTGAACCTCTGCATAGCACTGCCTTCCTGTTTGCTGGCTGAGTGACCTGCTAGTGGCTTTGTTCAAGCTCCCGTACCCCAAGATGACATGACAGCCCTTACCTCCCCCACAGCCTCTTCCCACGTTACTCCTTCCCTCCGTCTATGCCCATTCTTGTCTAAGCTTCTCAACAGTCCTGGG
This sequence comes from Nesogale talazaci, assembly GCA_004026705.1. Lineage (NCBI taxonomy): Eukaryota > Metazoa > Chordata > Mammalia > Afrosoricida > Tenrecidae > Nesogale > Nesogale talazaci. Next base: position 21,691 of record PVJH01022261.1, on the reverse strand, counting down.
AGGGCGGCGAGGCAGGGGGGGTCCAGAGAGGTTAGGGCAGGGTCTACAGCAGAGCCAGGCCATCTGACAAGAGAGTCTGTGTCCTTGCCAACCCCTCCGGACCTTTATCTCTGCTTGCTCACCCAGGTACCACGCCAGGGGGACAGAGACACATTCCCAGCCCCACTGCCCAGAGGCCGGCTGGGCAGGACGGTGCCACTGGGCACCCAGCACAGGCCGTGGGAGAGGAGCTCTTCAGGCACAGGTTGCAGAGCATAGGAGCAGGCGGGAGAGGAGGCAGCTCCCTGCAGGGGTGACTCGGGACTAGCTGCCTCCACGTACCCGACCCTCAGCCCTTACAGCTGCGGAGGGGCTGTGTATGGGGCTCCCTCACTGCGGGAGCGACAGCCTCAGAAGACAGAGGGCCGGGGGGCTGGCACTGCTGCCCCTGGAGATGGCAGTCCAGTGCTTAATCCTCGGTGCCACCAGGCTCCTTGGGGAGGAGTGCACACGTCTGCAGCTGCAAGTCTCCCTAGCTGCCACCTCGGGCCCTTTCCGGTCTCACACTCCCCTTGCTCCGCGTGTCTCCTCAGTGTGCCGAGAGCAGCACGGCCTGGCAGCTTGTGCTGCTTCCTTAGGAAAGGCCGGTTCCCAGACGTCGGAGGGAAGGCTTCCTTCCGGAGGCAGACACGCGCTGTATCTCGCTCCGACCTGTGAGGTTCACAGGCGTAAGCACGGACGAATGCTGCCCGGTGGGCACCGCGCGCGCGCACGCAGCCCATGTCCTCGACCTGCTCTGACGCACGTCCCTGAGGAGGCCTCCATGGAAGAGCAGCCGCTGACCCGGATTTGCCACCGTCTCCCGCTCTCCCCACAGACTCGCCTGAGATTCTGGATCATCCTCTACGCACCTCCCCCCCCCCCCAATTGCTCCTCCCCCCCACACTGCAGCAGCAACCCCTGGGGTAGGTGCCTCGGCCAAATCGCCTGTGGAGCAGCTGGATTCCAGCGTCCACCCGACAGGGCTGGAGTGAAGATGAGCTGACCCCGGTGTGCTTCTTAGCACGGTGCCCAGCGCATCGCAGACACGGTCAACTATCGGCCTGGCTCACAGCACAGCTGTGCTGTTCCAACAGGCGCCCAGGTCTTCTTGGTCCTTAACGAAAACCTCCTCTTCTCCCTCCTCTCCTCCCCTCCTATCTCCCCACCTCCATCCCTCTCTCCAGGACAGCGATTCTCAACCTGGGGGTCAAACAACCCTCTCCCAGGGCTCACCCTATTCATCACAGTAGCCAAATGACAGTGATGAAGTAGCAACGAACATCATTCTATGGTGGTGGTGGGGGGGAGTGGGACGGTCACCACCACACAAGGAACTGTATTAAAGGGTCGAGGCATGAGGAAAGTTGAGACCACTGTTCCAGAGGGTCCCAGACTCTGAGGCCCACAGGAGGGAGCCTAGATGCTCTCCAGCACCTGCAGACATGCCCACCGTGGGCTGAGAGAGACAGGGGTCTCCTGAGGACGTCTCCCAGACCCACCCTCAGCCCAGGGAAGCTAGGTGTCTCAGTCCTCCCCCTCTGCATGACCCCTCCCCCTCCCCGTGTAAGACTTCCACCATTCCCTGACACCTGCCTCCAAGACTGTATCCCCCCCACCTCTGGGTCTTCCCATGACCATGGAGCTGGGGGCAGCAGGAAGCTGGAGGGCCTTTGGAGGGTGCTGTGGGAATCACAGGGAGAAGGTACCCGGTCCCTACATTGGTGCTGGCTGCCAGCTTCTCCAGGCCCAGGCCCAAGCAAGTGGGGCCAGTGGGAGGCAGGTGGTGGTGTCCCTGGTCTCTCTAGGAGCACATGGGTATGTTGGTGTGTGTGGGTTGGTGTGTGTGTGTGTGTGTGTGTGTGTGTGTGTGTGTGTGTGTGACACAGGTCAGGGAGGGTCCCTGTGGGGAAGGAGAGAGGAGAAACAGAGCCTGGGATTCAGGGCTGGTCATGTCTTGCCCGATGACACTCTGTGTGACTGCTGGTAAGGTCCTTCCCCACACATATAATGATGAGCACTCCTGCCTGGAGCCTGCAGTATGAAGCAGTATGAAGCGGTCAGTACAATACAGTTTTAGCTTCACTAGGATCCCTCTCCATGTACCGACAGGCACAGATGGACCGGAGGACTGAGAGACTGTCTGATGCCCCCCAGCTGCCTCCCAGGGATAGGACCCCAACCCCGGTCAGTTGACCTTGGACCTGAGACACCCCCGTGACTCTCCTTGGCTGCTGCACCTGTAAATCAGGCGGGTGGCCCTGGCCTCACTCAATGCTTCTGGGAGCTGGTCCCCTGGTCAAAGCATTGCAGGGCCAGCTCGAGGCTCAGAGCTGCCTGCACCTGTCACCTTTCACTTGACCTTCACAGCCGCCAGCATCACACCCATTACACAGGGTCGGAAATGGAGTCTCGGGAAGTCTAAAGCACTACATGGGAGTCAGGGTGGGAGCCCAGCCCTCAGAGGCATGCTCTGAACAGCCTTAGCGATCAAGGCCCCAACCTCCCCGCAGCTGGGAGATCAGCCCACCTCTTCTCCTTTCAGAAGGGCTTGTCTGGCTCAGCTGACCCCAGAGGGCTACCTCCACCCACAGTCAGGGGGTTCCACCACAGTAAGTTCCTTCCAGGAACCCGTGGTTGAGGCCCCACCCCCATCCCCATACCTGCACCAGAGACCCTGGACAGTCCCTGGAGTCCACGTTGGGTCCCGGACACAGACAAAATCCACTCTGACCTTCAGATTCAGGGTCAACAGGCACTGCAGAGGGCCCGGGGCCACAGCTGCCAGCAAGGCTGTCTCTGTTCTGGCCTTGGGAGGAGGTGAGGGGAGCCGACTGGGGAGGGGCCGAGGACACAGGCCAGCAGCGGCGGTGTTGGCCGTGCCAAAAGCGTTGTGTGGGTGGTAGGATTCTGAGCCCCAGCTTCCTCCAGATTCTATCAGCAGCCTCCTGACTTCAACCCCGCTTACCAGGAAGTGCCTCGTCGGGAGGACACCCTGTACCTTGCTGCCTGTTGTGTGGGGTGGTCCCAGAACGCCAGGAGGGCTGGCCTCAGCGCCCGCACCTCTCCGGACCGAAGAACACAAGCTTCCGTGAAGTGGGTCACGTGAGCGTGACTGGCTGGGGAGGGGCCAGGGCAGGCTGGTCCAAGCAGCCTGGGTCTTGCTTCCTTCAGGAAGTCTCCCTGGATGGGGGGGAAAAGATGACCGGTTCTCCCCGCACCCCTTCTCTGAGTCTGCACACATTCCGGGCTCATTGGAAACTCACAAGGTGTCCACGCACGCTCTGTTCCCTCATCAGGAACAGGAAGGAAGCACGATCCACACTGACCTGTCAGCATGTCTCACATCTCCGACGGCGCCCGGGGCGGGAGCGCTGGCCCCACGAGCACGCGCCCAGGCACCCGTCCGGCTTCCCACCTGCCCGTGCCAGGGTGTGTGTCCTTCGAACAGGTCAGGGGTGAGGAACTCGCTTCTGACTCGTTTTCATTTTTAAACGAACGGGAAGCCTGCTCATCAGGGCGCGAGTTGACAAGTGGCAGAGCAGTCACGTGGCACATGCGATGGGGCCAACCCGGGAACCTCCTCGCGTTCCGCTGGAGCGCGCTCCAAGCCCCAGGGGCGAAGGAAGAGGAGCAGGGGGTGCCGTTACGCGCTGGGCGTGGTTACGGCTGGGCTGCGCTCTCCGGAGGAGCAGCCGGCGGTGTCCGACTGCCCACCATTTCTGCCCTGTCCTCGATGGTCACGAACCACGCGATGGCAGGGGCTTGAATGGAGGACGGGGTATAGCCGTGGGATCAAAGTCAGCCCTGGCTGGGTTTTTTCCCCAGGCTTCTCCTCCAATGGAGGCTGTTCGGGTCCCCGGGATGGGGGAGGGGGAGAACGAGGACTAGTCATTCAGACACAGAGCAGTAGGGTGCACTCCACAGTGGCCCAGAGGAGAGCACCCACACTTCGGGGCGGAACGGGAGGTCCTCCGGGGCTGCGAGGTCCTGAGTGAGGGCTCTGCCCTCTCCAAGAAGGATTGCTGGATGGGCTGAGCCCCGGTGGCATAGTGGTTGTGCGTGGGACTTGGGCCCACTGGGTTGGAGGTTCAAATCCAGCAGCAGCTCTCCAGGAGCAAGGCTGGGCCTCCTACTCACACCACCAGAGGGCAGTGATGTCCCCTCCCCCCCTAAAAAAAGAAGCGTTGCTGGAATCGTGTCTAAAGGATGTATCTCCGTTGTCCTGTTTGCTCTTTGTGCATGGCACCGGGGAGTGAGGCCCCCGTCCTGGAGGTAACCAAGAAGAGGCTGAGAGACGATCATCAAGGAGACTGGGGAGCACACTGGGCATTGGTAGGCTCCCGAGGAGTTTGTTGGTTTCTGCTAACAGCAGTGGAAAGAAGGAAGAAGGCCGTGACCCAGGGACCCCTCAACCCACCCGGCCAGGGTGCAGGGCGAGGCCTAAGGGAAGCCTGACAGTTGCTGGCTCCATGAAATCAGAGATTGCCAGACTTCGGAGACACTCACCTGGCAGGCCTCCCTGCCCTGGTCATCCCCCTTGGCCCTGAGACAGTCCCCGAGGAAGGGGACACCATGCCCACTCCACAGATGAAGGACTGGGGTGCAGGGAGTACATGAGATGACCTGGTCCTGCCCGCTGCAGTGACGGGTGAAGGACACAGCTGGGGGGGCAGAGAGCCACGTCCCATCCGTTAGGAATGCCCGGGAGGGAGCAAAGCCAGGAGCTCAAAGGAGGCCGTTTCAGACTTCTCGCCCCTGGTGCTAACAGTCGGGCCCCGGTTTGAGTGCAGGCAGCTTCTGTGTAGTGGCCCTGCAAGGTCAACTGCTCTTTGACCATACATGTCCCTGGGCACGCATGCACTCAGCCCTCTGCAGGTGGGTCTGGGTGCGCTGACACAGGTCCATAGCTCTGAGCTAGTGCCCACTCGGGGACATGCTTCATGGTCAGTGTGGGATGTGGGCATTGGGCGCTTCTAAGATTTGCAGGGGGCTTGGGTGGTGGAAGATGGCACAGTGGTGACTGGGCAGCTGGGCCTGGGAACCCAAGAGATGGGCAGGAAGAGAGAGAACCATGCCGTGAGAGCACACGACACCCCCATAGCTCGCTGGGGCCATAGCCTGGACCTGGGATCATGGGGTGCCATGAGCACCCCTGGGATCTCAGCAGAGCCCCCGAGGCCCCAGGAAGACTTTGGCCCCATTGCCCCTGGATCCATTCTGAGCACTGCAGGGCCTGCGCTCCCAGGTGGCCCATGACTGTCCACCTCCCATCTGTGTTCAGCCGGACACTGGGCTCCCTGGAAACTGTTCCCAAGAGCCATGTCAACCTGGCTGCCAGCACCCACTCAGCCCAGCACCCTCATGTGCAGACAGGGAAGCAGGAGAGGGAGGGATGTTTCCAGAGAGCTTACTGGGTGCCCTTGACAGGTGAGAGGCAGGAAATACCCTTACCTGCACAAGGCAGAAACAAAGACAAGATTCACCAGCTTCACTGAGCCCCAAGGGACAGAGGTAGGATTTGAACCCAGTGCTCAGATAGGCTTGTGCCCAATGCTGTGTAGTCTGACCAGGTCCCTGGGGTTGGAGGCAAATTCTTTTTCCTGAAGCGGAGAGGGCGGGGTCTTGCGACTACTCCTCAGGGCTGCCAGGGAATGAGGACAGACTGAACGGCTACCTCACACTGGTCAGTTGCCATGACACTGACTTGGAGTGGCGGTGGCCCCACATGTGTCCAAGTGGACCTGTGTACCAGACGTCTCTAGGGGATGACAGTCTACCTCTCACAGTCCCCTGGGGCCTGTGTCACCCCCACATCCACCTGGATCTCCAGGGTCCAGCCTGGAAAGGGTGCTGTGGCATTTACATCGTCCGTCTCCTGTCAACTGGAGAAGGGGTAGAGTCTAGCCTGTCAATCAGGTCATCGTGGTGATGACTCATTTGGAGGCACGGCAGAGCTACTCTGCTGCGTCTTCCTGCTGACAAGCCCAAAGTGCTACACTGCTGGAACCAAGTCCTGGAGCTAGAGGAGCCACATGGAGACCCAGGCCAGTGCTGAGACGCTTCCACCACCACGGAATCCACCAGACTTTCCACCCACTGTCCTGTGACCTTCCTGCATTTAGTGTCAGTGCCTACCCTGCCTGCTATTTCACAGCCGGCACCGTGATGTCCTGGTCTCATCTGCGACACAGACACACTGGCACTTGTATACAGCAGGGCAGAGCCTCAACTTTGCCGCTGGGTGAATGCTAGGGACTGTGATGGTCCCTATGGAGTGGCTGTCCTTCCTGCCTGGTGCCAGTCCAGGCCCCCACTCACCTCGCAGGCTGCCAGGTCACCATGTGGTACCTGGGCATGCACTGGATCCAGCACTCTGACTGGCACCTGCTCGGCACTCCCACTTCAAACTCTCGCCAGAGCAGTACTAGTACCAGTGCCCACGGTTGTGCATGGGGAGACCCCACAATCTTTTTAAGCCACGTCTCCACCAACTTTCTGGTGCCCCCTTGGTGTTCACCCAGCCTTCTTTCTGAGAGGCTTCTGGGTGGAGGGACCTCGAACCTCAATGAGCAACAGACTGTACAGAACCATCTGCACGACATACCAAGCCCCCTCCCCCCAAGGGCTTGTGGGAAAACGCCACTGTCTTTTCATCCCATTTGTCTTTGAACTTTGTAAAGCCCCCATGCCCTTCCCCACTGCACTCGGATGATAGCGCCTCCCGTCAGCCACAGGTCGGCCCAGTAGGTGGCTCCCCCACTCAGGGCTGATGCTAGGCCCTTGCCCACCAGGCCGGGCCCCACAGCCATCCTCTAACCCAAGCCACACTGGCTGCCACCGAGACAGCTGGCATCTGATGGCTCATGTGGGTCCGAGGGGCGCTGTGGTCCATGGGCTTCACGGCTGGCTTCTCAGAGGCTCTCACCAGGCCTTTCTTCTGCGGTGGCCCCGGTGGGATCAGACCACTGAGTGTCAGCGAGTAGGTACCTGCTTAACTGTTGGTGCCACCAGGGTCTCCTCTGCCCTCCCCATGCTCCTCGCCTCCACCAAGGTCACTCCCTGTCAGGACCCAGATTTCAGCAGTTCCCACTATTGGGAATTTCGGTCAAAGTTCCCTTCCCTGAAAGTCACCTTCTCCCCCTTTGTCCTGGTTTGGCGTTTGCTCTGAGCTGTTGTCTTTATGTAACGGGCAGCTGCTCCCTGCCAGCCTCCCTTCTCCACAGGATGGCAGCCCCCGGGCACTGGGGCCTTTGGGTCACTCGTGAGGGAGCAAGAGGAAGTCCCACAGTGGCGACTCGGCACAAAAGGTCTCCTCCCCCCACCCCCACCCCCAACAGGCAGACCTGAGGCAGGTGGCCCGGCCTGGCTCCAAGCATCCTTTAGGGGAATGATAGCATGTCCTTGTGGTTACATAACAAGGAGGTTGGGCCCGGGGGTGGCAGCTCCACTTGGCGACTGCTAGCCATGGGCACGGGCCCCTCCTAGCCCACCCCAGGCAGGGGAGAAGGCAGACGGTCCCCTCCACCCATCGATGGCTCCGAGACGGTTCTCTGCAACCCCTCTGCACCCACACCTGTTGAAAGCGCACAGGTCTTGATGCCCGCCTCGAATACATCGGTCCATACAATAGTCGTTTAATATTCTAGAGATGGCATTAAATAAATACGAGTGGGGAAAAAAAATGAGCGAGTGCATAATGTGTCGGGAAACAGTCTGGTGAGTCCCGAAGAGCTTGGGGGAAAAGCAGAACTTGTACGAAGTGGGACGCCTGGCTTATCTGTGGGTGGAGCTGGGGGCCTGCCCAGTGTCACTCCCTGCCCTGCCCACAGGCCCTGCAGGGCACTGGGGAAGCCAGCTTACTGGTACACACGCCAGCTTCCTACCCTCCGACATGGGGTGACCTCTTTAGGTACCTCCATCTTCTCATCTGTGGACAGCCCTGGAGGGGGTGGCCCGGAAGGCTCAGGGGTGTTTGGGGTCCACGGAGAGGGCTGCCCCAGCCTACTCACAAGCATAAAGCACCCGGATGGGGGAGCCGCCAATGGGCATTGACGGAGCACCTACTGCTGGTGCAGTGAGCGAGCGGGTTCCGGCATTGGACTGCTCGCTTAGTTTTGGAACGCAAGCAAACCCCAGACCTGCTGTCTGTCCTTGCGGGCAGCCATGCGGCGTCCTGCCCCACATGCCCTCCCCACCTATCCCACTCCCTGTTCAAGTCCAGAAAGGAGGTGGAGACTTTGCTGAGTCCGACCAGTGCACGGAGTGGTCCAGTCGACACCCCATTTCTACTGCCTCCACCCCAGTCCTCTCCTCCCAAGTCCGCCCCCGCCCTTGCCAAGAGCCCTGTCTTCAACTCACCCCTCCGCGTCTTCTGTCAGACAAGATGCCTTAGGGCGTGGGACTTAGGGTGCATGTCTTGCTGGCTCTGGGATTGAAGGTTCAGCTCTGGAAGAGGGAAGGGGCACAGATTAACAAAATGTGTCCCGGGGAGGGGGACAGTGGGGGGTACCCCTACATGGCACAGAATGGAAGAGTAACAGGGCCTCCCCTTCTCCCTACCCACCTTCCCCGTGCCAACTGACCAACCAAAGGGGGGCCCAACCTGCCTTCTTCATCCAGACTTGTTCACCTGGGGGGCTTCATCCCCACCCCAGGACCGAAGCCCATCTTAAGGAGGCAAGTGTGCCCATTGGCAGAGGGAGCATGGCGTGGTCCCCTTGCCCCCTGTCTGCTGGCAGGCAGGGCCAACGAAGGCAGGGGCAGGAGGGCAGGCGTCACAGACTTGGGCTTCGGTAAGACAGAGGCCTCTGTTGTGTGGCCCTCCTTTGTCTGGCCTCTGTTTCCCCACCAGTACGACTGACTGTGAGCTGCCACCAACTGGCGGCCACATGTGCTGACCGGCCGCGCCCTTTGCGGCGGTGAGCAGGGCAGAGAAAGCACTACCTCTTTCTGAGTGCTGCTCCACCGGAACGCAAAGCAGGCCAATGCCCGTCTCTCCGCAGCTGTGAAGTCTGCAGAAGGCGCTGTTCCCGTTCCAGGTCCGAGTCTATCATGCACCTAGCTGGCCATGTGCATTTTAGTTCTTATTTCAAATCCATTGCAGATTTGTTGCAAATAAATACACAGGTTGGCCGGTGTACCTCCCACCGATGGGGATATTGTGCGCAGCTGTAAACCAGGTGGTTGACATCGGTACAGACTACAGACAGCACTTATCCACGGCTACCCATTTTATGTGCGCGCACATACGCACGCCCACCTCTGTACAACCCCCACCCAAATAAAGACACGGACTGGTTCTGCCACCCTACAAGTTCCTTACTCCAGGGTGGGGGCTGTTTCTCCGGCCCAGGGAATCAGTCCACGTTGTCGAAATTCTCAAATCCAGGCACGTCCTTCCGAGATGGGAAGCGTCCGTCCTGATGTGCCCGCTTCCTTCTGTTACCTCCCCTCTGTCATCCCAGTCCCCGCCTGGCCCATCTCTTCCCCGCCCTAGCCTCCATCTTCAACAGCGCAGAACAGGGACTTCCGGGATCCGCTTCTTCCTGCCTGCATCATTCTCAGCATTTCGTGCAAATTGTTGCTTCTCCCCAGTCCTCACGGACTGCCGTTTATTTAACCGTCCACCCACTGAAGGACCTGAGGGTCATCCCCACTTTGGGGCAGCTAGGAATGGAGCCACGGACTGCCGTTTATTTAACCGTCCACCCACTGAAGGACCTGAGGGTCATCCCCACTTTGGGGCAGCTAGGAATGGAGCCACTGCACACATCCGTGTGGAAGTTCTTTTTGGCGTGAGCTCAATCTTCATTTCTCTGGGACAAACGCCCAGCCCGGGATTGCCGGACTGTATGTTTGCATTTTAAAGAAACTTCCGCACTGTTCCGCACCGGGGCTGTATGTACAGTCTGGCCAGCGACGGAGGAAGGATCTAGTTTCTTTGCCTCCTCTTCAGCATCCGTGTCATCCCCCTTCTCCAGGGTGGCCATTCCGATAGGTGTGTGGCAATACTGAACGGTGGTTTGAATTTGCATCTCCTTAGGGCCTGATGATCTGGAACTTCTCTCCGTCCGTATGACTATTTGCATCTGTACACATCCTCCTTGGCGTGTGCGTGCGTGTGTGTTTTGCTCATTACTCAACTGACTTGTTGTTTTACGGTGACTTTCTTGGTCAAGTCCTGGTGGCACCGTTGGTAAAGTGCTGCTAACCGAAAGGCCAAGGGTTTGAATCTGTCAGCTGCTCCAAGGGAGAAAGAGGAGGAGGTCTGTTTCCTTAAAGAGAGAACGCAATGCACTCTGCCCTACAGGGGGCACTGGAAATTGGAATTGGCAATGTTCTGGTGGTTACATTCTTACGTATTTTTGATACTAGTCCTTTGGTAGATTTCATGGTTTGTAAATATTTTCTCCCGCCTGTGGCTGGTCTTATCTTTCAGGTGGACAGGCCCAAGGGTGGGTGGGTGAGTGGGGGGCAGACCCTTCCTTTGCAGATGGTGGCTGGATGTCCAATGAGGTAAGAACTTCCACCTCCCTTCAGATCTTGAAGCATTTCTCAGTTGTTTGCAAATACATGGATTTGCGTTGAAGTCCGTGACCTAGGTAGTCTGTAGATGGTGTGAGACTGGGTTGAGGCCTTCGATTTATTTTTCTGTGTCTATTTCCCCCATTTCTCCAATGGTTCTAGCACCATCTGTCGAAAGGTGGGCATCTTTCTTGCACCGAATCGCGTGCAACCTTGGGAAAAGTCAGTTCCTCCTATCTGTCTGGGTCTGTTCCTGAGTCTTGATCCCATTCACCCCTGGTTCTCTGTGTCACCTCGCCGCCAATCCTGTTGCCATGATTTCTATGTAATATACTTTGACATCAGCTAGACTGATTTTTAAAAGCTTGATCCCCTTTTCCTTAATGGGTTTTGGTTCCCAGAGGCCCTGTGTCTTTTCACGTACCCTTTAGGACAACTGCATTAGGAATTCTGAGGGGGCACTGGAGAGATTTAGCATCTTCTCTTGGTCAGCTCATCTAATTCTTGAGTACGGGGAGTCTCTTCCTTTGTCTCCATCACATTGGCGTCTTTCATTGGCGCTTTGTCATTTTTAGCGTATGAATCTTGTGGCTGCTCTCTTAAATCCACATGGAAGGCAGTGCACGTTTGGCATGGCTTGGAGTGGCTCTGTGTTTTAAGTTCTGGTGTGCCCCTGCGCGTGGAGGGAGCCCTGCCAGCTGGGATGCGCTTCCATGGGAGAAAGACGAGGTCTTCTCCTCCTGCAAAGACAGGCAGAACTTGAAGCTCAGAGGGGCCATTCCACCCTGCCAGGTAGGGTCACTGTGAGTTGAAACTGAGTTGGAGGCAGTGAATTCTCTTCCCCCCCCCACACACACACACTGTTCATTGTGATTGCTGCTCCTGGGTACTGGCTAGTCGGTGGTGCCATCTCACAAGGACCCCACAAAGCAGAGTGGCGTCAGAGGCAGCAATCTTTACAGAAGCTCATGGCTACATCGTCCTTTCACTGAGAACCTGGTAGGTTCAAGGTGCCAACCTTTTGCTAGCAGTGGGCAACAGAACCACTGGACCAGCAGGGCCCCTTGTGAGCATAAAGTAATACCATTGCTTTTTTATGGGCTTCCCTTGTATCCTGTGACCTCGCTGAACACACCTATGAGTTCTCAAAGATATTTTTTGCTCACAGAGTCCCCTGGGTCACCTCTAAAGCTCATTGGTGCCATCTGTAAATGGGCAAAGATTCTGTGTGCCTTGACCTGTCTCGTGGCACTGACTAGGACAGACGCTCACGTGTGTGGCATGTAAGTGGTGAGGGTGGGTCAGGGTTAGAAAGCTTGTGGAACAAGATTCCATTGGGTCTTTGCCCAGCATGGGCAACACCAACTGTGGGGTTTTCTGATAGAAACCACCACCACAACAGAACATTCAAAGTATAACCACACCAAACACCAAACTCACCGCCATCGAGTCAATTCTGACGCAGCGACTTCATAGGACAGAGTAGAACTGCCCCTGGGGGTTTCCAAGACTGTGACTCTTCAAGGAGTAGGAAACCCCCTCTTCTTCCCACTGAGCAGCTGGTGGATTTGACCCGACAATTAGCAGGCTTCCACACAACCAATCCTCTCCCAGGGCTCCTCAAAGTATACTGCACACAAAGGGATTTTAACGTTCCACACCAGAGCTCATGGATAAAAACCCATTGTAGCTACAATGTATGTTGATGCCACTGGGTGGTAAATTAAGTGCTGGGCATCGGACAACAAGGGGGGATGGTTCAGACCCACCAGCTGCTGGTGGGAGAGCGATGACACCCACTGCCTGATCCCATAAAGATTCCATCACACTCCGGGACAGGTCTCCTCTGCCCCGCCTAGGCCCACTGTGAACGGGAGTGGACTTGACCTCCGTGGTCTTTCTCTCAGCACGCATGGAGTTTGAGCATGTGTCAAAAGAGACTGCTTCCCTGATCTGAAAGGGCCTCCACCATGTCTCCCTGGCCAGGGGCCTTTCCTTCATGCACGCCAACCAGACATCACAGCGAGTCCCGGGGTGTCAAAACCGGGAAGGTCCCGGACCACCTGCTGAACGTCTCACCGTCCAGACCCATCCAGAGGGCCCCAGACACGAGGGAGAAAACTGATCATAGACTATAGATTTAAAAAGATCACACGGGGAAAATCACCCATCGTAGCGCAACAGACGGAATAGGGAATGTAATCCAGCTGCCATCAATTAAGTCATTAAAGAGACTTGCAAAAATATAAAAGCATGTTACCCCTCTCGCTAATTTTTGTTTTTGGAAAATAACATTTTAAAAATGTAAATATGTTTGTGATGTCACAATAGTAGTTTCTTGTGGTAACGTCTAAATGAATTAATGGATCAGTTTTTTTTTTAATCTCAGGGAGTTTTTTTTAATCCAATAAGTATGTATATATATATACATATATATATTATCCTAAGTCATTTTATCGGGGGGGGGGGCGGATATCTTACACCTTTTACCACAATCCAGACATCCATCCATTTGTACCTAAGCACAAATGTACCAAGCACATTTGTACCTAAGTTTCCAACATCATTTTCAAAACATTTTCTTTCTACTTGAGCCCCTGCTATCATCTCATTTCCCCCTCTCCTCCCTCATGAATCCTTGATAATTTATAAATTATTATTATTTTTTCATGTCTCACACTGACAGCGATGTCTCCCTTCATTTACTTTTCTGTAGTCCACCCCCGAGGGTGGGGTTATATGTCGATCATTGTGATTGGTTCCCCCTTTCTAATATGGAGATATTGGACCCACATAATGGGAATGATGGAATGAGTTTTGAAAGTGGAATTGTTTTTTGAGACCCAACTAGAGAAAGACTGGTGCAGGATGGCCTTTCTCACACTCAGACCGTCGAGCATGATACCCACGGTGGCTACCATCGGTCCTTTGATTGGTCTAAAGTGTTTCTTCTTAATGAACTGCAGCATTAAGATTAATTCTAGAAGAACACATTAGTACCATCACTGGGAACCAGTCTGACAGCAGATGGCCACCAAAAAGTCCCGGAGACCAGCCTCCCCTTAAGTTCCTTTACTGCCTATCCTCAGGGGCCCAGAGTCTGATGATGCCTCTCTTGAATGGAGATCAGTCAATGTGTGGGAGGGGTGGGTGGTCGTCAAAGAGCCACTCGTTCCAGATAGAGACCTTTACTGTGATGTAGTTTGGAAGACTGATTTCCATAGAGAAGTGATCTGACAGAATGCAGAAATTACCCAACAAAAACATTAATATCACACACGAGTCAACTTCTGATGAAGCTATTTCAAAAATGGCTGCAACAATGATTTCCCAGGCAGCTGCCAGAAATCTGTTCAGGAGAGGAACGTGGGAGGGGGGATGTCACTGCTGAAACAGGGGGACGCTGCCCTTCACCCACATCCCACTTCTCCCCTAGCCTTCCTTAGCCATTGTCCATCTTTCCCGGGCTGGGGAGGCTGTGGCTGAGCCAGGGCACCTTAGTCCTCAGAGTGACCGCTTTGCTCCTCAGTGCTTTCAAGAGATCTTAGTTGCAGACACACCCATTGCATGTCTGATTTCTTTGGATTTCCCATCTGCTACTCCCATGAGCATTGACTGTCAATCCAAGCAAAGTGAACTTGCTGACAACGTCGATCTTTTCTTCTTTACTGATGCTGCTGGTGTTTATTGGTCCAGTTGTAAGGGTTTTCGTTTTCGTTATATTGAAGTTTATTTGACACTCAAGGCTGTGGAAGTCTTTGGTCTTTCATCGGTAGCTCCAAGGTCCCGTAATGCTCAGCGAGCATGATTCTGCCTGCCGAGTTTCCCAGGCAGTTGGTTAAGTTTCCTCTCACCCTGATGCTGGGTTCTTCACATTGTCCGTCTCATCAGATGGCTTGCTCTGCAGTAAGATTGAATGCCTGCAGTGGGAGGATGTCTCAGTGAGGCACAGCCCTTGTTCTGTTTGGATCATTACCTCTTGGTCTCTGTACAGATCATGACCCACGGAGTCAAACGCCTTTGCATAGAATTGAAATACAGGTAAATATCTTTCTGGTATTTTCCTTTCTTTCTTTCAGTGAAGATCCATCTGGGATCAGCATGCTGTCCCTCATCCCACATTCTTTTAAGCACCCAGCTTGGATTTGTGGCAGTCCCCTGTCGATGTCCTGCTACAGCCATTTGTGAATTATCTTCAGCCAATTCTGACTGATGTGTGACACGCATAATTTAGCATTTGAGGAGGTCTGCCTTTGTGGGAAGAGCTCCCTTCTTTAGAATTGGGGAGGGGGGGGGGGTGACTGTGGATCTCTCCCAGTCAATTGGCCAGATAACTGACCTTCCGATGATGTGATTCAAACGTCGTGGCACGTACCAGCCAGCCCCTTCATGGCGACAGCCGCCCGCTGAGACATTCGATGCCGACTCTGCCAGTTCCTGGAACTTTCCGCAGTGAGTCCTTTCATACGGCTCCGGTTCCTGGTGGCGTTCTTGATGGCTGTTGGGTGCCAATCTCTGCCTTTTGGAATGGGGACACTGTATCGCCCGCCTTCTGGGGATGCTTCTGGTAGCGTTCATGAGTCTGTCCAGCACTGCACCTGGACGCTTGCGTTTCCCTGCTGTGCCTTCAGCTTGAGTATGTCCGTCATGCTCTTCCTTTGGGTTTAATGACAGTCTCACTATAATGCCCTCCCGTGTCTTCCCAGGGTGCTCTTTCACTCATCGTCCATCCTGCTCTTGGGGCTCGTCCTTCCTTCCTCGCCTCTCGCTGTCCTGTCATCAAGGGCAGCTGTCAGGATCTCTCTGGCACTCGTCTGGGTATTTTCTTCCTTTCCTGCCCTGCAAGTGGCCGGTCCTCCACGGGTGCCCTTCTAGGTGCCATCCCACAATTCCTTTGGCTTTTGGTCCATCCCAGATGACGATCCACTGGAGTACCCTCTTTGCGGCCACGGGATGGCCATTAGAAGCCACCTTCTCAGAGGCCTTTTTAAGACCCAGGAAGATGCCTTCATCACTTCGAGTGAAACAAGCCCAGATGACCGGGGTCCGATGGGATCTCAACTCTTATGGTCCGGAAAGGAAGCGTGTGCAGCTTCACGCAGGAGGAGCTATCGGGTGGAAGGCTTTGCTCCCCAAGGTCAGCGTTGTCGGGGGAGCTGGGCTCGTCTGAGACAGGGTGCCCTTCCATCCCGCTCTCGACAGCGCCCCCTGTAGAGGGGGTGACAAAACCAGCGCGTGGACTGCTAGCCGAGGGGCGGGCAGGCGGGTGGTTGCTGGGTGTGTTTTACTCTCTCCTCCCTTCCTCTGCCCAGAGTCCCCGCCCTTGTCCTTCAGACGGCTCTAAGGGGCCTTTGGAGCTGGGCTTCACAAGCTCCCACCTGCAGGGGGAAGGGCTCAGACCCTGCTCTCTCCTGCTACACACTTCCTCTGGCAGCCTGCTCTCCGTCCTCACCCTGCTGGGCACAGCCAGTCTCCTCACGCCACCCGGGCCTGCTCTCCGTCCTCACCCTGCTGGGCACGGCCAGTCTCCTCACGCCACCGGGGTCCTGCAGCCAGGGACTCTTCCTTCTGCCGAGTCCCTTTCCTTCCCCGCCCCAGGGCTGCAAACCAGCCCCAGAACCTCCCACGGGTCTCCTGGTGCCTGCGTCCTCTCCCGCTGGGAAGCCACGTTGGTGAGGCATGGACTATTAGCCCGACCGTGCCAGTTTACAAACAGGGAGACGGAGTCTCAGAGGCAGAATCAGGTGCTCACAGGCACACAGGTAACGGTGCTGCAGAGTCGGCAGGGTCGGGCCCCGGACCCACTGCCTCCATCAGAGATCACTGGGTGCTTGCGTGATGTCCTCTTTGTGTCAAAAATAAACCCCGAGGCTCATTTGTGCGGCGCCATCTGCTACCCTCCGACTCAGAGGAAGACACGTGGGCTTGCTGCAGAGATGGGATAAGCAGCGAGAGGCCCCTGCACGCAGCCAGGTTCTCACACTGGGCGCAGCCCTTCCCCACCAGGGAGTGGGGGTTCAGAGCCATGGCGAGACGGGAGAGCCTGGTCCTGACCTGGACACCAGGATGGGGTGGTGCTGGCCAGCCTGGCCCCCTCTCTGGAACTCCGTTTTCCCAGTATAAGGGGCTGGGATACCCAAGGACTTCCAGGCCTGCCACGGTTCATGCCTGCAGGTCTTGGGTGGGGTCTCCCTTCACAGGCCCGGCCTTTTGGGGGGTTTTCCTGGCCACTAATGATAAAGGAGGATTCGGAGGAAGTGGAGCTGATTGGCTCAGGATGGTAATCGTATGCTGGTCAGCACACCCAAGTCCACGTACCAAGGGCCCGTCCGGGGAAAGGCCGACTTGCCCCAAACCAGCCACTGGAAGCCCCAGGCGTTTTCCTTCAAAGCAAA
This sequence comes from Nesogale talazaci, assembly GCA_004026705.1. Taxonomy (NCBI): domain Eukaryota; kingdom Metazoa; phylum Chordata; class Mammalia; order Afrosoricida; family Tenrecidae; genus Nesogale; species Nesogale talazaci. Next base: position 4,751 of record PVJH01022261.1, on the reverse strand, counting down.
GTGTGTGGCAGTGCCAGGTGTTGTCAAGTGCAACCAAACCCTTCCAGGTGGGGGTGCCAGTGGTTAAGTTCTCCGCCACATGCTGTCCACCAGATGCACCCTGGGAGTAGGGTCTGGTAGATGTAGAAACCATATGTAGCTCAGAATCCACGAGCACCTTCCTGTCAGCTGGACACTAAGGAGGAGGCCCAAAGAGGGCAGGGTGGCCTAAGCCCGTGACACTGCTGCAACACTGAGTGGCAGGGAGGACAGACGTGTTTGAATTTTAGTCCCCAGGGAAGCAGCAGGCAGAGGGTATTTCCAAGGAAGCTGAAGTCCCTTCTGAGGCAGAAATGTTCTATCTCAAAGGCAAGAGGAGAACTCGATCCCGGGAATGCTGGGGCTCAGAAGTTTCTGACCAGATTTCCTGCTACATAAAACCACGGCCAGGCACCTGGGCTGCAGGGCTGCCCACACTCTCTGCCTGATCAGAGGCACCCACTTCCATGGCAGCTCCACGGAGCACTAGATGAGGAATCCAGCCTTGGCACTGTCCCCCCAATTGTGTGCCCGGGGTCAGCCTGCCCTTCTCTGTCCTCAATTTCCCACTTTCGAAGTGAGGGAGTGGACGCAGAGACTTGGCTGCTCCGGGCACTGCCTCAGCCGTCCCGGTGGGCCTATCTGCCACGTCCCAGTCACCTCCCCTCCACCTGGAGGACCCACGGGTGCTGGTCAGGCTCCCTGCCAGACTGTGGCAGGTGGCCACCTTCAGGACTGCGTTGCTTCCTGGGGAAAGGAGCTCCTGTTCTGGGAGCTGGCAAGTCCCTCAGGCAAAGCGCTGGGGACAAGCCCCTCCGGGTGCCAGCTCTGCATGACAAGGCGGGCTCTCCCAGCCTTCTTGACTCCTCAGGGCCGCCCTGGCTCCGTTCAGAGCCCCCGTGTCTGCGAGGGCAAGGGCCCCTCTGGTGGGCAGAGCGTCAGCAAGAGCTAGAGAAGGAATGTATACGGCAGGGAGGGGGGCTGGGAGCACCCCACCCCCTCACAACTTGGGAGGGCGAGCGGCCACTTGTATGCTCTCTGCGGTCAGCTCCCAGAATGCCCTCCCTGTTGGTGGCCGTTCATTTGCTTGGGAGCCCCTCGTTCCCCTTCCTGGCTCAATTCCCACACCCCTCTCCCGCTCACGTTCTGGAGACTGGAGTCCTCATCTCACCGCCTGCTTCTGGGAAGGCAGGGAAACGGCGATGTTTGTTCCATTTCCCTGAGCGGGAAGCGGAGGCTCAGAGAGGACCAAGGGCCCTCGCTCACAAGGCCACACCGAGAGCCAAGGTGGATCCTCACGACGTGGGGTGCGGGGAGAGGGTAGGGGGGCACGCATGGCACATGAGATCAGAGTCTCCTGGAGGGACATTCATTCGTTCTCCCATTAATCCGTCCATCTGTTCATCCATCCACTTGCCCATCCAAAGACTTGTTTCTGAAAGCAAAGACTCGCAGAGCCCTGAACGGGAGTCAGGGGTCCACTGCGTAAAGACGTTGGCCTCAGACCCCGGAGCACCTGGGCTCAAGCTCGGATTGTGTTCCAGGCGCGTGACTTCGGCGAGTGATTCAGCCTCTCCTGACTGCTGCTCTGCCATCTGGCAAAGGAGGGACCCTGGTGCCCACCGCACAGGCTGCCAGGAGCTCAGCAAGCTCTTCCATGGATGCAGACTGGCCGTGATGAATGCAGAAAATCAGTGACTGCAGCAGGCACGTGACCTCTGCCACGTCTTCTGCTAAAGGTTATGCCGGGGCCAGTCTGGTGTGATATTCATATGGGTTAATTTCTCCCACCCTTCCTTTCTTTTTCTATCTGTCCTCCCTCCCTCCCTCCTTTCTTCCGACCCATCTGAACCCTTTTCTTCTGCTCCGAAGCATAGACTTCCTGTGGGGGAGGATGGTTTGTAACCCCCAGATCAGCAGTCCCACGCCACTGGCTTCTCTGTGGGAGCCAGAGGAGTCCCAAGCATCTCCTGGGGAGCTCCACCTGCCCTACAGGGTCCCTATGTGTCATCATCGATCACAGTGCCCGATGGCAGGAAGTGAAAGAGGCCCCCCCAGGGAGTCCTCGGGTTCTGGGAGAGAGAAACAAGCGAGAAGTCACAACACACTTTGATGGTCAGAGGTCATGCCTGGGGGCTGAGGGTGCCAAGGAGGGACACCTGCTCTTTCCTGGGGAGGCCGAGACGGGACCACAAAATGGGCCGAAGCAACAAAAACTGGAGCTCACTGCCCTGGAGTTCATTCTGGCTCACAGCACCCCTGCAGGACAGGGTGGAACTGCACCTGTGGGCTTCCACGCTTTACTGGGGGCTGGAACGCCCCCTCTCTCCCCATTATGGGCCAAAGAATCCTTCATAGCAAGGACTGTGGTCTCAGGGACTCAGCGCCAGGGGGTCTGTGGTAGCTGCCAGCCATTGACAGAACCGCAGCTGAAGAACTAGAACCTCAGCACAGCACAGTTCAGATAGGCTTTCATGGCACGGTTGGTTCTCAGCCTCTCACAGGGGACCCCGATTCATCACAGAAACAAAACGACAGGGACGCAGTAACAACGAAAACAATGCTATTGCTGAGGGTTCACTGCCACACGAGGAACTGTATGAAAGGGTCGCGGGACCCGGAAGGCTGAGGACTGCTCTTTTGGAGACTTAGAATGTAAATTACTGGTGGCAAGTAAGACAAGAGATGATACGGAAGAATTAGGATCACTGTAGAGCTAAGGGCATGTGACTTTCCGTAGAAAGGTCTTCTCAAGTTTAATGCTGGCAAAACAGCATTTCATTTGCCCCTTCTTTAATTTTTGCATTCTTTGAAACAGACGTAAACTATGTCCTAGGTCCTAGATCAGATAGGAATACATTGGCGTGTTTACAGGGATGAAAAGCCCACAGCTTTCCATGTGATTCTTCTTTTTTTAAAAGAGATGATCTCTTTCTCTCTCTGTGAAAAATCGTTGCCTTTCAGAAGGAGGCAGGGTGCAGTCTCAAGACTCCAGTGAGAGTCCAGGCTGCCGGTGTGATCCCCTGAGCTTCGTGGTTCAGGAGCCTGGTCAGGACTTGTGCATTCACCCCAGGGGCCCAGCTGCTTGGGCGGCAACCCCACATACTCCCGTGAGGATAAGGAGGGTCAGTGTCAGCCTGGAAGTCTACAGAATTAGTTGTGGAGGAGTTTAAAATAGTAGGGAGGGCGAGGTCACGGTGAAAGCGAAGGGGAGGTCTTTATCGTTGTCGTGGGAGAGATGGATGCTGTTATACACAGCCGCTGCCACGCCTGACCCAGGGCAAGAACTCCCATCAGGTCAGGGAGCTGGCAGGGCCCCTCAGCGGCCTGCTGTTCCTTGGGATGAAAGGCTGCGGTCTGGCTCCTCTCGGACTCAGGCCCGTCATGTGCGAGGCACAGGCAGGCCTGAGAGCAGGGCGGGTGAGCCAGACCGGGTCTGCCCCTCTGCCCCAGGGAATCATGGTGTGTGGCCACCAGGTCAATGACAGCGGGTTGTTTTTCTATTGTAGAAGATTTTTTTTAAGCCCAAAGAGAAAATTTACCGTAGGTGCAATTCCAAAGTGGGGGTGTGTGGGGTGGTGGTGTTTGCGGCTCTCATCAAAGATCTAAGGTCTTATGCATCTCAATAAAATGAGTCCAGTTGAACCAAGGCAGCGAGCAGAAACCCAGAGACCAGCTGGTCACATTTCGGAGGGCGAAGCTGAAGTGGGAAAACACAGGACGAGGTAAAAATGTGCAGAGAGACCCTCCCAACAACCCTATGTCCACAGGCACGATGCTTTGCAGCACAGAGACATCAGACAGGCAGGCTCAAGGTCGTTAGGCGATTGACAGACACCAGTTTGAGTTCACGGACATTATCTGCACTTTATTAGACTTTATCTGCACTTGCTTTTACCCCACAGGCCACAGAGGGGGAAAAATAGGGTGAAAGAAGAGGGAAGAAGAATCGACACATTTGAACCATGGCTTTCGCAAAGACTCCTGAACACGCCACCAGCTGCTGGCTGCATGAACACATCTTTCTCAGAAGGACAGCTGGATGCAGGACAGCCAGACTTTATCCCACAGGCTTGGGACGGGCTAGCAGGAGGACCCGGTCCCTGCAGAAGGGTGTTCCCAGTCAGTGCTGGTAAAGTAGACGGCGGGCAGCACAAAGGAAGATGACCCTCTGGGAGGTGGCCAACACAGCGCCCGTGACAATGGCTCAGACGCCGCGATGAGTGGGGTGGCACAGAACCAGCTGTGCCATTCTGCCGCACAGAGCGTGGCTGAGCGTCAGATCAGCTGTGATGCCACCTGGTCGCGGAGGTCAGCAGTTCTAACCCACTGCTTGTCCCACAGGAACACTAACCAGCGAGAGTCTCAGAAACTCACCAGGGCAGTTTGATCCCCTGGCAATGAGCTTGTTTCATTTGGGCCTTTGGTAGCCAATATACATTTCACCCTGCTACGACCCATTTTCATTTTACCAGTTGAAAAGGTGGTACTGTAAGAGTGATGCACTACAGGGTCAAGGTCCCACGGGGCACCCGGCTCATTGGACCAGTAACACGCTGAGTGCTTCTGCGCTGCCTCCTGTTTTCTTGGCTAGTGCCTGGGGCTGGAGGGCTTGCTTTCCACCATCCGGTGGGTGAGTAGCTGTCAAGCTCACGAGTGATGGTTTAATTTATGAGATTTTAGACACGTAGAATCAAATATCACAAAGAGCCAAAAAAAAAAAAAAAAAAAAG
>PVJH01022260.1:0-37122 GCA_004026705.1 Nesogale talazaci | reverse complement strand
GTGCCCTCAAACTACGGCCCGCGGGCCACACGTGGCCCCCGGAGGACATTTATCTGGCCCACTGGGTGTTTTGCCACTGCTCCCTTCCTGCTTAGCAGCCAACTCATTCCAGGCTCTGCAGTGAATTTGTTCATAGTTTGTTTTTTTTTTTTTTTTAACTATAGTCCGGCCCTCCAATGGGCTAAGGGACAGTGAACTGACCCCCTGCTTAAAAAGTTTGAGGATCCCTGCGCTAATGATTTCAGGCTGCCTAGTTCATTAAATAGCACCTAAGGAAGCAGTTCTCAAACTGTGGGTGGCGACCCTTTTGGGGGTGAGAAGTAAACTGAGGCAGAGTTCAGACAAAGATGTGAAGCAAAGGGTGGCTTTATTAGGGGGAAAGACCTCTCAGGACGGGAAGGGAGAGCAGAGAGGTGGGACAGAAGTGGGCCCCACAACCTAGAATATAGGTTAGGGGAGTCGCAGCTGGTACTGGGATGGCGGAATGTATAGGTGGTTTGAGCTACAGGTGAGTGGATTGAAAAGGGGAAGAGAGGCTGATGATGCTACAGTTGCTAGGAAATAATGCCAGGGAGAGGGCCTGTGTTCTGCCCAGGCGGGTCATCTTGCCCCTGAGAAACAATACGAGGGAGAGGTGGGCTATGTTCTGCTGGGTGAGGGAAGTTCTGGGAAACGCTGAAGGCAGGTGCTTCGAAGTTCAGGTGCTTTGAAGCCTAGCAGATCATCCAACTTCTTGAGAGGCTAGTACATGGGGTGCCTGGCCCTGGAGAGGCAGGAGTGGGGGTCTGAAACAAGAGGCTCCCTGGTCTGGACCTCTTTGAGGTCTGACCCATACAGGGGGTCAAATGACCTTTTCACAGGGGTCACCAGATTCATAACAGTAGCAACATGACAGTGAAACATTAACAAAATAATTTTATGGTGGGAGGGGGGGTCACCACAACATGAGGAACTGTATGAAAGGGTCGTGGCATTAGGAAGGTTGAGAACCGCCCACCTAGGGTCTTAAAAGCTTGCAAATGGCCACTCAAGGCACAACCATATACATTGAACGAGAGAGAGAGAGAGAGAGAGAGAGAGAGAGAGAGAGAGAGAGAGAGAGATGGAAGAAGAAATGAAATGTGTGGCTAATTCCCTCCATGAACTATTGTTTCCATTGCCATGAAATCAGAACTAGGCAGTACTGGGAAGTTTGGTTAAACAATACATAGAGGAATACTGTTCAAAATGGTAAACTGCAGAATAGAATAGAAAATTCTCCTGGACTCTAGACTTTTTGAAGTCATGAAGGCTGGATGAACTCCTTAAACTATTGCTCTATGAATGGTAATCTTTAAATCTTGTACCAAAAATATCCCCTGAAATCTTTTTTTTTTCATCACTGCTCTCTGGTGGTCGTGGGAGCTACCCAGTCTTGCTCCTGGAGAGCTGCTGCTGGATTTGAACCGCCAAGCCAGTGGGCCGCAGTCCCGCACTCAACCACTACGCCACCGGGCCTCAGCCCCCTGAAATCTTAAAATGGAAAAAAAAATAGTTTATCTGAACTAGTAAAGTGTATCTGTCTGATTTTTGACAAAGGATCAAAATACATTAAATAAAAGAAGTGAAAGTCTCACCAACAAATGGTGCTGGCAAACTGGATCTGTTTGGAGAAGAATGAAGCAGGACGCTTAACTGCCTCCACCCTCCCAGTATCACCACTATCACCACTGGTCCTGATGGGACCATCTGTTCTGGATTATCTGTGTTTCTAGTTCCTCAGTGTACATCCTCTGGTCTAGCTGAATTTGTAAGACAGAATTGGGATCATGATAGTGGGAGTGGAGGATGGGCAGAGGAAACATTTAGGAATTAGAGGAAGGGTGCATGTTTCCTCATTCTACACTGCACCCTGATTGGCTCGTCTCCTCCCCAGCACCCTTCTGTAAGGGGATGTTTAGTTGCCTAGAGATGGGTGTTGGGTCTCTGCTCCCCACTTCCCCTCATTCACAATGATTTGAGTTTTTGTTCTTTGATGCCTGATTCCTGACCCCTTCGACACCTCATGATCACACAGGCTGGTGTACTTCTTCCATGTGGGCTTTGTTGCTTCTCAGCCAGATGACTGCTTGTTAACCTTCAAGCCTTGAACACCCCAGATGCTATATCCCTTGATGGCTGGGCATCACCAGCTTTCTTCACCACTTTTGCTTATACATCCATTTGTCTTCAGTGAGCCTGTTGAGAAGATGAGCACACAATGATATGAATGTTTGTTCTTTGATGCCTGATGCATGATCCCTTTGACACTTTGTGATCACACAGGCTGGTGGGCTTTGTGGCTTCTGAGCTAGATGGCCATTTGTTTACCAGAATAGGACTACTTTGATGGGGTTTTGAGACCATGACTCTTTATGGGAGTAGAAACCCATCTTTTTCCTGGGTACAGCATAGTCAGATGTTAATTAGGGTTAAGGGAAAGACGACATTCAACAAGAGGGAGATGGACACAAAGGGATGGAAACAAGCCAAGAAATTAGGAGGTTCAATAGGTTTTAAAATATGAAAATGAAGATTTGTTCTATAGGCCCTTACCTAATTCATGATACAAAACTTAAAATAAGTAAATAATCAGCTAAAAACTTTAAAAAACCCATCTATATGGGGCCAAATTGACCATAGCAACTAGAAAGATTAAATGAGAAACTTAGCAAGCACATTGAGTTTATTATAATATGCTAAGAACAACTCAGAAAAGGAGGTCTAATACTAAAAAAGAGGGGGAAAGAAAAAAAAAGACATGGGTAGCTGGAGAACAGGGCACTCACCTACCCAAGGGGAGGGTATTGTTTATATCTCCACAGGAGAGGGAGAGAGGGACCAGACTTCCACTGGTGCACCCAAACATACAACTTGCTGGCAAGGGGCTGTGGACCAATGGAGAGATCTGGGCCAGCCCCAATCCCAACTATGTGAGCACACACACCCCACCCCCACCACAAGAAGAATGCACTTCAGAGGACAGCATTGAAGCTACAGCTCAGGCAGAGGCACATGTCTGATCAGAGCACACAGGAGCAAAGAAAGAGGGAAAGAGAGAAAGTGGAACATATCCTGGCCCACCAAGCCCTGAGGACAATATTCCTGCCCAGAGCAGCCAATGCAGAGAGAGGACCATAGGGTCAACCCCACTGTGAGACAGGACGTCCCTCACGGGCCCCTAGCGCTACAGGAGACAACAATTCCAACACAGTGCAGGAATTGTGCCCAAGCTGACCTCACCATACCGAAGTGAAACATTCAGGGTGTCCAACAGAGCGGCAATGGGAGCAAAGCAATGAAGTCCCTGGGGAATACCAAAAAAAGACTTTGGGGTCAGGGCATGGCACCCCATCAGACTCAACTGGAAAACACTCCTAAAGGCCACAGACAGACCTGGAACTATTCATAGGCTTTTTTTTTTTTTTTTTGTCGTTGGTTTTTCTCGTTGTTGTGGTGGTGGTTTTATTTGTTTTTGTTTTTCTCTATCTTGTTTTTGTGCTAATTATGGTCTCTGCATGTCTCTCTAGATAAGGTAGGTGGGATAAACAGTCCGAAGAAGAAAGCAATGGGACCAATGGTTTTGAGGAGACATCGGAAAGGGGGAAGCAGGAGAAATGAAGTGAGTGTTAACAAGTCCAGGGATAAGTGAACAAGAGATCAAAAAATCGGTGACAAGAAAGATGTAGGATGCCTGGTGGGATTTAATCAAGGACATTATAGCTGAGAGGGGTTACTGAAACCCAAATGAAGGCTGAACATAATAGTAGGATAAGAAGAAAAGAAAAGGAAAAAGAGGAAAGAAATAGGAGGCAAAGGGCACTTTTAGAGGTCTAAATACAGGCATGCACATATGTAAATATATTTTTATATAGTGATAGGGAAATAGATCTATGTGCGTATACGTTATATGTTAAGCCTTAAGGCAGTAGACAGACACTGGACCTCTATTCAAGTCCTCCTTCAATGCACAAACACTTTGTTCTAATAAATCGGCATTCTGTGATGTCCACCTTCCCAACACACTTGCTGAAGATCAAGTGGGTGTATAAGTAAATGTGGTGAAGAAAGCTGATGGTGCCTGGCTATCAAAAGATATAGGATCTAGGGTCTTAAAGGCTTGAAAGTAAACAAGCGGCCATCTAGCTGAGAAGCAACAAAGCCCACATGAAAGAACACCAGTCTGTGTGATCATGAGGTGCTGATGGGATCAGCTTTCAGGTATCAAAGACCCAGACAAAAAAATCCTACCATTGTCAAAGAGAGGGAGAGCAGAGTGGAGACCCAAACCCCATCTGTTGACAGTGAATATTGCCTTATAGAGTGTCACACGGAAGAAATGAGTCAGTCGCGGTGCAGTACGGCACCAACAAAACATAGAACTTTCCTCTAGTTCTTTAATACTTACTCCCTACCCTCATGACCCCAATTCTACCTTAAAAATCAGAGCATGTACACAGGTACAGCTAAAGAGCTGGAAACACAGGAAATTCAGGACAGATAAACCCCTCAGGACCAATATGGAGAGTAGCCATACCAGGAGAGGAAGGTGAGTTGGGGTGAGGGAGAGAAAGGAAGAAACTGAACACATGATCTATAACCCCCTCCCAGGGAGGATGGACAACAGGAAAGTGGGTGAAGGGAGATGTCGGGCAGTGTGAGGCTTATAAAAATAATGATAATTTATAAATTATGTAGGGTTTATGAGGAAAGGAAGGTGGGAGCGGGAGGGGGAAAAGAAGCTGATACCAAGGGCTTAAGTAGAGAGAAAATGTTTTGAAAATGATGATGGCAACAAATGTACAAATGTGCTCAACACAATGAATGGGTGTGTGGATTGTGATGAGCGTTGTACGAGCCCTTAATAAAATGTTTTTAAAAAGAAAAGAACGATGAAATCGAAATGACAAGTGGGGGCGGGGGTCAGAGGTGCACTTCCTCGGTTCTTCAAGCGCATCATGCAGGCTAAAGCGAATCTTTTTATATCTCTAGCCAGCATTTGAACAATCAATGAAGTAATATTGTCTTGCTACTTCTAAAATCCTCCTGTCCTCCTTCGGACAGAAACCAAGGGAGAAGCTCCACACACACTTGGGGGGCCGGGAGGAGCCTTCCGCCAGGCACTGATCACGGGCTCCAGAGATTTTTTTCCGGAGGCACTCAGGCTCCCAGGAGCCAGGGAAGCGCCCAACTGGCTGGACAGTGGTTTACCCAAGTGGATGGGTTGGAAAAGGAAACGGAGGGATGGCTGAAAGGAGAAGTGCTTCTCCTCACATGGGAGCTGGACCTTTAAGAAAGGGGCTGGTGGAGGTTGGCGGTCCCACGAGCTCAGCCGCCGTGGCCCCCGAGCCACGCCTACTCTGGGGAGGGGAGGGAGGCATGGGGGGGGGGGGGGGGGTGGGATCCGCGTTCCCCCAGTGACTCCGCTCTCTGGCCCGCCCTAGGACTGCAGCCAGGGCGTGTCGTCCTGGGCGCTCCCGCTGAAAACCAGGGGGCTGCTGCTCCTACCGCACTGGCACTTCGCCCAGGAAGGAGCGCGCGTGTGGCTGCAGTCAAAGCACAAATCGTGGGAGACCAGAAGCTCCAGAGTCACCTGCCAGCGATGCCCAGCCGCGCAGACTGGGCCCAGGGGCGCAGTCGCCCGGGGTGCGGGGGAGGGGGTGGGGGGGAGAGGAAGACAGACGGGGAGCATGCCAGCCAGGGGCCCCCCCGAGCGTCCACTTCCTGCTCCGAGCGGCCCGCCTTCCCCGCCCGTTCTCGCGTCGCCCCGAGTTCGAGCCGGCAGCCTGGCCGCCCCGGGGGGCCCACGCGGCTGCCCAGGCGGGGGGGGGGGGGCCGGCCGGGAAGGCGCGGAGGCTCGGCCTCGCCTGGGTTCGGGCGGGCAGGGCCGCGCCGGCCACCGCCCCGCACTTGGGACACCCGCCCGCCCAATGGCGAGCGGCGTGGGCCGGGCACCTCCTCTTCCCTCCCCGCCCCTGCAGCAGGAGGGCCGGGCCGGGCCGGCCGGGGCTGGCGGGCGCTGTGGCCCGGGATGGTATTTACATGCAAGCCTTGCTCGCCTCGCCAGCTTTTCCACTCCAGGCCCGGCCGGGGAAGGGCTGCTTTCCCAGACGGCTTGGCTGCCATTGCACCTGTCTTCCAGCTCACCTTCGGGAGCCCGTGGGAGGGGCCGCGAGCGGGAAAAAAATGTGGCTTCGTCCGGCCAGGGCGAAGAAAGTTTGGGACCCGCGGGGACCCCTCTGCCATGTGTAAGGCGTCCGGCGCCTCGCAGGACAGCCTCGGACTGGGCTGCGGCGTCGGCGGTGCCCGCCGGACCGAGGAGAGGACGCTCGGGCTCCGCGCTCGCCCGGGGCGCGCGCTCCCCGGCCCTCAGCGCGGAAGTCCCCGCCAGGTGTCTTCGGAGGTGGAAGGGGTCCAGCCCCGCGGCCCCCAGAGGCGAGGGCCGTCCCAGGAACCGGTCACCCCGGATTAAGTGGGGGGTAAAGTGATGGGAAGCGCGGCCATGGACACCAAGAAGAAGAAGGATGGTTCCAGCCCGGGCGGGAGCGGCGGCAAGAAAAACTCGGGCTCCAAGAGGCGATCGCTGCGCGTGCACATTCCGGTGAGTTCGGTCGCCCTCGTGCCACACACCGCGGGTGCTTGTCACCCTCCGGTCACCCTGGCTGTTGGGTGAAGGGCGCAGGGCGGGTCGGGAGCCGGACTCCGGCCGCGGGCAGCCGCCGGCTCTCTTCGGCCGTTTGGGGGGCACGAGGAGGGCGCGGGACGCCGCGGGGACCCTGCAGGCAGCGGCGCAGTGGGCGGCGCGCCGGCTTGTTTTGCTGGTGGCGGAGCGCGGGACCCGGCTCGGGGGCGGGGCCGGACCGCAGGCTGGAGACCGGGGCTCGGGGGTGGGGGGCGCCCCGATCGATCCTCCGGGGTGGCGGGGTCGTGTCGCGGGGCTGCGCCCCCCGCCCGGTGCCTCTTCTCGTTCGGTGTCTCCACGCGAAGGCGGACGCTTCTCGGCCACCGTTCCTCACCCTGCTGGGGAGTCGAGTGCAGACTTAGGGGGGATTGGGGGGCTGGAGGCACAGGACTTGGGGCTTGGGCGCCTTGGATTTGTCGTGTGGCCAGACTTCCCTGCAGCTCGGTAGTGCGTGCGGGGAGGTGGTCAGCTCCCTGGCCGCGAGCGAGTGAGCGCGCGCTGCTGGGCCACAGGTAGCCCCTCGCTCTAGCCAGGGGTTCCCAACCTTCCTAACGCCGCGCCCCTTTCAGACGGTTCCTCATGTGGTGGTGACCCCCGCCCCCCAACCATAAAACGATTTTCGTGGCTACTTCATAGCTCTCATTTGGCTCCTGCAATGAATCGGGAGACCATGCGAAAAGGGTCTTTCGAGCACCCAAAGGGTCGCGACCCAAAGGCTGAGAACCGCTGCGCTCTGGGCTCCTGCAAGGTTTCAGGTGAGGGCAATTGTTTGGGGGCTGACCCTTGATCAGATCCTTCTCCCTACCCGTTTAAACCCCTGGCCTCTACCACACCCATCCACATGAGCACAGTAAGCTTGATCTTTTTTTTTTTTTTTTTGGTAAGGTGGGTTCCATCATTCACCACCTCCTTAATGGGTAAGGGACTTTCAAAGTTCTGGTGGCGTAGTGCTTCTGTGTTGAACTCTGGTCCTCTTTATAGAGTGTCAATCTTGGTAACTCTGCCCTAAAAGGTCTCTAAGTTTCGTTTTTCTGGCTGCTTTTAAGCTGTTACTTGTAATCTCACTAGCACATCTTCCTCCTGGGTTTATTGAACACACCTGTAACTTTTCGGCTTGTGTGTAACTCTTGAGCAAAGGAAGGTAGACTGGGGCGGGCGGGCGGAGGGGGGGGGGGAGATCAGACTAATTATTTGTATGATTCAAGGGGCCTGTGGGCTGTCCTCTTCACTCAGTGTGGGGAAGGCTGGGCCAGGGCTGCTGTGTGGCCAAGGGAACGACCCAAATGTGCTTTTGATTAGAAAATAAACGCCCTGTTTTACATTACAAATCCAAGACATACTTTGGCCATTTTTGTAAATGATAAATTAGAGCATCTCTACTATACAGTTCCATTTAGTATAAAGTGACCAGATTTTAAGCAGGACACCATTGACTCTGTGTGTGTGTGTGTGTGTGTGTGTGCGCGCGCGCGCGTGCGTGTTCTTGATTAAAAAATGTGGTCTAATGGAACAACAAAAATTTTCATAGAACGCAAAAATAGTATTGTAATATATTTTAATTTTGAAACGCCATGGGGCGTTGTTAAATTGTTAAAAAAAAAAAGCGGGACATCTGGTCACTTTAATTAGTAGGAATTGCCCGAGGAAACCATTTGACTAATTTCTTCCATTTATCAAAAGGAAAGGTCCCCACGTTACCTACCTTACATCGATAGTGTGGTATTCAGATAATTGGTCTAATAATGTGTTATGCTATACTTCCTAATTCATTGCATGGCACCTGGCTGGGGTCTTAAAAATTTGCAACTGTTTATTCAAGGTACAGAAAGGGTCTCCATTCACTTGGAACAAGAGAAGAAGGATAGAACTTAGCGATTGCCTCCTTGACACCAGAAGAATCGGATGGTGCCCAACTCCCACTTCTGAACATTTTGGGCAAAGATTCTGGAGAAGAGTCCTGATCTAAAGGGGAAATGCAGACCAGCTCTCCAATTCCCATGGACTCTAAGTCTTTCTGGAGCCCTGACAAAACCCCAACCAAACTCCCTGCCCGAGAGTCCAGGCTGACTCAGAGTGAGCCGAGAGGACAGAGTAGAACTGCCCCCTGGATTTCTGAGACGGTAACTCTTTATGGGAGGAGAAAACCTGGTGGTTTCCTACTGCTGACCTTATGGGTGGCAGCCCAACACATAACCACTCTGCCACCAGAGCCCGTGGATATAGTCCCTGAAATGATTGCCCCCAGGTAGCCGTGATGCCCCAAGCCAAAAGCATAGACCTGAAATCTTTAGCCAGACAGTTGTTTTAGCTTAACTAGTCAAGAATGTTTGCTTCAGCACAGTGTGCCTTTAAGAGCGATCTGTCTGCGATCCAATTGACAACAGCAATTGAAAAGATTAGAGAGGTGCTTTAGCGAGGTGACGCTCATGAGTGGGAAATGAACAGCTGGGACAAGGAAGGTTACACAGCTAGAAGAGTCAGCAATGCCACTGAATTGGACCTGGAGAGGCCGTCAGATTTGCGAATCTTGTTATGTGTCTACTCAACAGCAGTTAAAAATGAAATAGACATAAAATGTTAAACTCTCTGCCAATTTAAAGTGTGATATGATGATCATATACACATATCAGAACATCTAAGCCAAAAAAAAAAAAAAAGGCAGTGGAGGTAGGGTGGGGAGAGAATTTTAAAAAATGGAATTGTGTTTTGGAAAGCCTTATTATACATTAGGGTACATAAGCCATTCTTCAAATGCCTAGTTGGAGTAGTGTGTGAGACATGCATGTATGTGCAGGCGTGTGTATGTGTTGTATGAAAAATCCAGAGTAAATAGAAAGGACTGATGGGCCAGGCGATGGGAGCTGGAGGACTATGCTATTATAGTTGAGAAACTCTAACCACCCTTCTGTCTGTCAGTGAGGGCTTGGGCTAGTTTCTAGACCATTCTTGGCCTGATCCAGCCCTCACAGAATGTAGCATTCATTCATTCACTTTTCCCACAGCTGTTCCGTGAATGCTGACATCACCCAGCATCTGGTTGACACTGCAGAAGCACGGGGGAGGAGAGGGACTCAGTCCAGCCCTCACAGAGCTTACAGTGGCTCTTGGGCCTGGGCTCATCTACATTAAGTAATTACATGCCATCCTTGTGCGAGGCTAGGAACTCCAACAGAAGATAGAATGGTAAGAGATTATAGGATGACTTGTGCTGGCTGCTCCAGCTCCTGGAAGGGAGAGAGGAAGAGAGGATGCCAGGCCTACCTGGAGAGAGTGGGTCGGCTGGAAACAGGTATGAGAAGGAAGGTCGTTACTGCCATCAGGGGACAACTGTGAGCACCCTCTTGGAGGAAGGGTTTGGAAGGCTGCTACCCGGTTTAATGAAGAAACTTTTCTTCATGAAGAAAAGAGTTTGAGAATCAGATCATTAGAAAATGAAATGATTCATGTTTTGTGGTCTGAAGCTGTCCTATACGTATATAATTTTCTTTTCTCAACAGCATTTTAAATTTTATACCATTGGCTAAATTAATGAGACTCTCTGTAGAATTATCTTATGCCCCCGGGGAATAATTTATAATGTTCCCTATCATAAAATGATAGTCGTGTTTTGAAAATGAACCATATACATATATATTCATATATATATGACCATATATATATTCATAGATACATGAATGGATTTGGGTTCACAATTCTAGCCCCAATCGAAGAACAATTACTTCTTATCACGTGGCCCTACTCGAAGCTGCCTCTCATGAAGAGATCACTGAAGATGAAGGTGTTGCAGCACAGTGTGGTTAAGAAATCAGATGGTGGGGAAAAATGAGGAACTGATACCAAGGGCTTAAGTAGAAAGCAAATGTTTTGAGAATGATGAGGGCAACAAATGTACAAATGTGCTTGACATACAATGGATGTGTGTATGAATTGTGATGAGTTGTATGAGTCCCCAATAAAATGATTTAATTTAAAAAAGAAAAAAGAAAGAAACCAGATGGTGCCTGGCTTTTAGAAAGAATGTTGTCTGGAGTTTTAAAAGCTTTTGTTAAAAATAAGCATCTATTTAATTGAGGTGTCAACTCAGTCCACATGGAAGAGGCACAAGAGACTGTGTGGCCCAAGGATTGTATATAAGGTCATTCAAATCTAAAGGAAGGAACAGTATCAGAGCTTAAATTGTGAACCTCCAGATTTCAGAAGGCTGTGGATGACTTTGGAATCCCCAAAATATATTTGCAGGGTCCCCACAAAGATTACACCTCTGCTGAATTCTCTCAGACCATAGTTGATATCGGACAGAGAGCATTGTAAATTTGAGCATGGTAGATGCAATTAGGTTAAAATATAATATCTTAAC
Organism: Nesogale talazaci; assembly: GCA_004026705.1. Taxonomy (NCBI): domain Eukaryota; kingdom Metazoa; phylum Chordata; class Mammalia; order Afrosoricida; family Tenrecidae; genus Nesogale; species Nesogale talazaci. Next base: position 26,065 of record PVJH01022260.1, on the reverse strand, counting down.
ATTTGATTTCCCTTTTGACTCAATTTTCAAGTTATTTCAGTTTTTAATATGTTCTGCTTTCTTTGTGATTGGGGTTTTTTTTCTATGTTTTGTCTAGTCACTGTTGGGTTTTGTTTATTTGTTTGTTTCCTGTATGTATTTTGTATGATTTTCTGTATATGAAATCCTGGGTAGGTTGATCTATAGAGACAGTAACTGGATTGTTAATTGCCTACAAATATAGCAGGGAAAGATAGGGGGAAGTAGGGAGCCAACAATGATGAATATGAGGAAAAAAACCTCTCAAATTTACTGTGATGACTGCACAAATTTTCTTAATATGATTGAATGGTTAAATTGTATAAGCGAAGTGTATGCCAATAAAACTATTTTATTGGGTTTCCAAGACTGTAACTCAAACTGCTCTTTCTCCTGAGATCAGGTTAAGGAGGGCCTGATGACCTTACAACAATGAGTCTGTCTAGTGCATTATTTGGGACATACTTACCCTTTTTCATTATTTATGTCAAATTCCAATTTTATTGTGTGTCCTGAATTCCATCTGGCAATCTGAGATGGAAGGGCAGGCTAGGGAGAGAAGGGTTTTTCCTCAGGCATTAAGAAGTGATAGCAGGACCATCTTAGGTTCCCTTGCAGCCTCTTATACTAATGGTTTCTCACTGTGTCCTTTCTCTGCTGATGAAATTCTCTGGGACCATAGCATCTTTGTGTGTGTGTGTGTGTGTGTGTGTGTGTGGCATCACTGCCCTGGTGGGAGTAGGAAGCCCAACCTTGCTGCTGGAGAGCTGCTGCTGGATTCTAACTATCAACCCTGTGGGCCGCAGTCCCATACACAACCACTAGGCCACCAGGGCTCAGCCCAGGACCATAGCATCTTACTGTGGACTCTGGAACTATTAGGATTGTGTCCGGCGGTGGGGAGGGGACCAGTTAGCCAATGAGACATGTAGTTGGTGGATAGGCACTCTAGCTTCCCCATTCCTTGGTGAAACAGTTGGCAGTATCTGCAGGAGGTTTTAGTTTCTGCTAGCAGGACCAAGCCCTGATTGCTCATGGTGGTAGTCTTCTACTCCAAGTCTTTTCCCAATACCTTCAGGACAACTTGGACTTCTTCCTTCAGTATCATGGATTCTTGATCACTGGTTACCCCCTGAACACCATCCTTTTTTTTTTTTGGTACAGTGACTATAGAATATTATAGAGTACATAGACTACAGAGCTCTATAGACCATATATTGTTTCTTCTGATGCTTCTTGCCTCCCTCAAAAATTTGCTCATCAAATACTTCTATTTTTTCAATTTGAGGCTTGAGTTTTTCCTTCACTTCTCCTTTCTTGAGAAACGCTCAGTCTTCTGTTTTTCTAATTTCAGGTTTTCACATTTCTTATGATAATACTTTATTTTCTTCTAGCAACATTCTTTGAAATATCCTATGTAGCCCTTTTATTTCATTATTTCTTCCTTTCACTTTATCGACTGTGAATTTTCAGAGTGTCTTCATACATCCATTTTGTTCTTGTCTTTCTTTTTGTGACCTTTGGCTTTCTCCATGTATTGGTCGTGGTGGTGTCATCTCACAACTTGTCTTGACTTCATTAGTGTTCAATATATCTAATTTAATTTTGATATGCTATCTAGAGATATGTGACATGTATGCAAGATCATAATTTTGCTCCTGTGAATGTGTCTTCATCCTTTTCAGCTTGAACTTGCATATGAACGATTAGTATGTTCCACATGGTTTTTTGCATAGTCAGCCTCTGACCTGGTGCTGATATATTTGAGTTTCTCCACCATCTTTTTCCACAGACACATTCAATTTGATTCCTGCATATTCCATCCACATGTAGTCTCTCTATATGTTGTTGGGAAAGGGTGTTTCCAGTAGGTCATTGTTCTGGGAAAATTCTGCCATGTAATCTCCTGTGCTGCTTCTATCACCAAGGTCACATTTTCCAATTACTGATCTTTATTGTTTCCAGTGTTCCTGTTTCAATCCTCAGCAATTATCAGTGTCTCTTGATTGAAAAACCCTTGAGGGTCTTGCATGAGGTCGGGTTCTCTAGAGAAACAAAGCCGGTGGTGATGGCACACACACCTAAAGAAAGAAGGTTACTTTAAGAACAATAGCTCACACAATTATAGAAGCAGTTAAGTACATTTTAGTGTAAGTCCGCGTGTCAGATATTAAGCTGGAGGCTTTTCCTGACTTATGTGACTGCGTGGGGCCAGGAAGCAGGAAGCTGGAAGGTCACCAGCTGGGGGAAGTAGAGTTGAATCAGCAGATGGTAAGTTATAGCAGACTGCTGATAGTTCCCTGGATCAACTGATGATATGGCGGGATGCGACCCAAGTTCAATGACCTGGAGACAGATGTGACGGATTCAGAATCCACATCAGCAAGAAGAGAGCCTTCTTCACAGTGTCCTATGTTATGGATATCAAATAAAGCACACCTTCAAGTAGTCTTCCTCAGGCTGTGACCTACCACTCACATCTTCTTAAGAGTGCAGCCAACTTCACCCCAAACCAAACTATCATGGACCTTAGATTCTTGTGTCAGATTTGCATGGAGGGATCTAAGAGATAGGAGCTAACTAAGAGGGACCAAACTAAAAGCTACCCAAGGTGATTGGATTGATATTTCATGAGACTGCCTGTGTGTCATTGGGAGGAAGGCTAGTGTGAACAGTCAGTACAGAGACTGACACAAATCTAGAGAAAGGGATTGTGGCCCTGAACTAGAATGGCCAAGAGAGGAAGACAAGGGAAGGGTTGTCTGGAGAAACAGGAAAAGGAGACATCGGTGAGTCTAGTGTCTGATTAAGGAAGGCAGGTGGGTAGTGCGTCGACAGCCTGCTTCTGAGTTGTTTGGCACAAAGAGCTGACTTTTGGCAGAAAATGATGGATTCAGTTATACCCAGGGTGGATGTGAGGAGACAACAACACACCCGAAGGAAATGACATTTACTTCCTCCTCCACATCCAAGGAGTTTGGGGACCCTCGGAAGTTGCTCTGAGAGCACAGTAGCTCCTGTGGGTAGGGTTTCCGAGGTGCTTAGAGTGATACGCTTGTCTCGTCTTGTTTTGTTATGCCTCAGCAGTGTGCTAATACCCAATTTATCTCAGCCCCCAGCCCATTCGCACGTGTTTAAACTAAAGCATGACCAAAGTGTCTGGCCAGTAAATGCCACCCTCCCTCTCTGGTTCTGATCATCTTTCTTCTAATCCCCTGTCTTTAGCCAGCCGTGCCACCCCTACACACACGCACACACACACACACACACACACACACATACACCCTTTAACCAATAGCCTCTGTGTGCATTGGGGCTCCTGAAAGAGAGATTCACTTTAGGGGACACCCCAGGCCAAGAGTAGGTGGCTAGTAAGAGATCTAGAGGAACTAGAGGAACTAAATGCAGGTAACACACCCGGAATTACATTGACGGGTGGAAAGGAAATAACCTTCAGCCCTCATCTCAAGTGTAGTCCTGCTTCCTTTAGCTCCTTTCTTTGGCTGTTGGAGTACATTTTAGTCTTATCAGGGGAAAGGAGAGGAAGGAGGAATATTGAATACAGATGCTTTTTCCTGGGGTTTCTATAGGCCTTACAAAGCAGCCAGATGGTCACGGTGTTCAGAGTTGTGGCAAGTTGACACCTTGTGTTAGCGCCTCACCACCTTCTGCTCCAAGGCAACATGGGATGATAATAAAGGTGGTTGAAATGATTTTAGAAAGCAATTCATCGGAAGCATGACTATGTGCGGCCTTCTGCCAGAGCTTTGCTTGAGCAGCTGTCGCCAGGAACAAGCAGGTTCTTTTCTCCTTATGTTGATCTGCTCAAAGCAGCTTTATGCTGAAATCCACCACACTTGTAGGTGTAGATTAATTCATGTCTGCCAGTTGACACCTTGGAACCCAGTAGTCATGGGTTACATGCTGGGGGACTAACCACAAGGTCAGCAGTTCAAAACCAGCAGCCTCTCCATGGGGGAAAAAGATGAGGCTTTCCACTGCCATCCTGACTTACAGTCTTGAAAACCCAGAGGAGCAGTTCTACTGTGCCCTCGCATCACTCCAAGTCAGAATCAACTTGTGGGCAGGAGCGAGTCTGAGATTGGCATGTGATAGATGCTTTGAAACTGCTTCACAGCTAAAAGTCGAACCGGAGACCGCAGGGGCAGGAACCTGAGGCGGGCCTTCCAGCGTGCACATTCAATGCAGCAGCCCCTCTTTTTGACTGAGTAGGTATATACGCATGGCCCACAGCGTGCACATGCTGCTGGACGCCTTGGGAGACGTGCTCCAGAAACCCTTCACCATCAAAGGGGACAAACCAAAAATAGACCAAGGAGCAGCTGGCCTCCAGGGAAGGGCGCAGAGACGTGACTCAGGCTGGACAACCTGTCTCTGCTGATGTGTACATGTGTCTGTGAGGTCTCCGGAAGGAACTTGACCTGCCACACAGGAGGCCGGAGTGCTCCTAATGGGTCTGTGGCCAGGTCCCAGCTGCTGCCAAGAAGCCACCACCATCCAGCCCTGCTCTGCTGGGACCCTTGCCAAAAGATAGTGGGAACGGACGTATGGCGACGAGGAGCTGGTGCTCTGTCCTGAGACTGGAGCATTGAATGCGAGTAGCACTCACCGCCCCTCACGTCTGCGAACAGACCCCGAGCTGAGATCTCAGCAGAGGTATCTCGGAGGCCTCACAGGTCCCAGGGCTTTGAAAGGGTTCATTCTTGCTTGACCACCTGAATTCTCACTTGCACGTGACCAACTGCAGATATTTTTACTGCAGATAACATTGAAACAGAATTGACATTGTAATGCCATCTCTCACCTGATTGGCTCAGACTTTGGCCTCAATCTTCATCTTGGATACATTGTAGCACCAGAGCAAGATCCGCTTCATTAAAGATGAGGGTAGTCTTTTTCTTTTTTTAAAAAAATCACTTTCTTGGGGGTTCATAAACCTCCTGTCACATCCATGCATCCATCCAGTGTGTCAAACACACCTGTACATTTGTTGCCCTCATCATTCTCAAAACATTGCCCTTCCTATCAGCTCCTCATTTCCCCCCTTCCTCTCCCACCCTCCCTCCCTTCCTATCCCCTGATAATTCATAAATTATTATTATTTTGTCATGTCTTACACTGCCTGACGTCTCCCTTCACTCACTTTTTTTTGTTGTTGTCTGTCCCCCAGGGAGGAGGTTATATGTAGACCCTTGTAATCGGTTCCCCCTTTCTACCCCACCTTCCCTCTACCTCCCGATATCGTCGCTCTTACCACTGGTCCTGAGGGGTTCATCTGTCCTGGATTCCCTGTGTTTCCAGTTCCTTTGTGTACCAGTGCACATCGCCTGGGCTCGCTAGATTTGTCAGGTAGAACTGGGATGATGACAGTGTGGGTGAGGCTGCATCTAAGAACTAGAGGAAAGTTGTATGTTTCATCATTGCTACACTATGCCCTGACTGGTTCGTCTCTTCGCCCGCGATCCTTCTGTAAGGGGATGTCCAGTTGCCTACAGATGCACTTTGAGTCCCTACTCTCCACTTCCCCTCATTCACAACGATAGGATATTTTGTTCTTTGATGCCTGATACCTGTTCTTTTCTACACCTCGTGATCACATAGGCTGGTGTACTTCTTCCATGTGGGCTTTGTTGCTTCTGAGCTAGATGGCCCCGTAGAGCTATGGGTCAGTGAGGGATGTCGTGTCTCATAGTGGGGCCATATGGTCCTCTGTGCATCGGCTGCTCTGAGCAGGGATACTGTCCTCAAGGCTTGGTGGGCCAGGATGTGCCCTACTCTTTCTTCCTCCCCCTTCATTCGCTTCTGTGGACTCTGACCAGACATGTCCCTCTCCCTGAGCTGCAGCTTCAGTGCTATCCTCTGTAGTGAATTCTTCTGGGGGGAGGAGCCACTGTCCATGTAGTTGATATTGGGGTTGGCCCCTGAGACCTCTCTCCTGGTTTCCTGCTTCATGCTGGTATGTTGCATTCACATCTTGGAGCACCGAGTCAAAGTCTGGGAGGGCAGTTTTTTTTTTTCAAACAGAGGGTACAGATCCATCTGAAATAGAATTACCCAGTATTTGTTTATGCAGGGGTAGTGAGTTACTCATTGGGGGACTACCGGCAAGGTCAACAGTTTGAAGCCACCAACCACTCCATGGGAGCAAGATGAGGCCTTCTACTCCCATGAGAGTCTCCAACACCTCCAGGAGCAGTTCTTTCCTGTCCTCTTGGGTCATGAGGAGTAGAAACCAACTTGGTGACTGTGAGCAGGGGGTCTGGGTTTAATATTTGTTTAAAATTAAAAAGAATAGCCCAGATCGACTGAATCTGGATCTTTGAGGATAGAGGCTCACGATTCTGAATGTTTACAAGTTCTCCCAGTGACTCTTCTGCCTTTAGTCAGCTAATATACTCACCTGCTGCCTTGGGGTTGATTTTGACTTAAAGGGACTGCAGTGGACAGAAAACTGGCAAAGAATATGGTGCTGGTGAAGAATATGGCATTGGCAAAGAATATGGAAAGACTATGGACTACCCAAAGAACAATGAAACCTGTCTTGGAAGATCTACAGCCATAATATTCCTGAAAAGCAAGGATGGCGAGACTTTGTCTCGCTGACTTTGGACAGAGTGTCAGGAGAGGCCAGTCCCTGGAGAAGGATGTCAGACTTGGTACAGTAGAGGGGCAGAGAAAAAGAGAAATACCTTCCACAAGATGGGTTCACACACTGACTGCCACAACGGGCTCAAACATCAGCACGATTGTGAGGATAAAGGAGGCTGGGCCGTATTTCATTCCAGGGTCACTGTGAGTTGGAACCCTCTTAACTGCACCCAACAACGATATTGGGTGGAGTAGAACTACATCCGAGAGCTTCCAAAGCTGAAGCAGACATTCTCATCACTCCTGTGGGTGGGCTGGTAAGTTTGAACTGGCAACCTTGGGGTTAGTAGTCACCAACGTTCCATCCTCCGCCTACAAAACTCACTGCCATAGAGGCAATGCTGATTCATAGCGACCCTTTGTGAATTCCTGAGGCTCTTTGTGCGAGAAGAAAAGCCAGTCTTTCTCTCTCGGAGCTGCTGGTGGTCCAGAACTGCCCTCCACATGGATTGTCCAGTGCAGAACCACTACACCACCAAAGCCCCTCTCCTCTGCCTATAGAAATACAATAGGCTTAGGGCTTCCCAGGGCATCAGATACAGTCCAGTTGACTCTGGCTCATGGAGTGTCAGAGTAACTCTCTGTTCTTTCATGTTGTTCAATGGCTAATCTTTTAGAAGGAGACCTCTCTTCTTCTGTATCAGGCTTGAACCTCCCATCTTTTGATTAGCCATGTCCACCTTGTGCCTCAGGGAAATAGTGATATTTTCTTCTCCCTCCCCGAGGTGTTCTATTTATCCACGAAGCGACCTACCCACCCTTTTTCAACTCTCCTGGAGAAGAGGGACAGAGTTTTGGCATTTTGGGTTTCCAAAGGAAGATGAGCGCACAGGCTCCTCTCTAGTCAGGGTGCCCCAGTGTGGGCACTCACTAGACACCGGAGAGTCTCAGAGCTCCTCAGCAAAGATCCAGGACAACTTGGGAACCCGGAGTCAAGTTGCTCAGGAATGAAGTCCCTGGAATGGTTCTGTGACTCAGTGGTTTGTAAATGGGGTCCCCGCTCCATTTGCTCCCTCGGAGCAAGCTGGCCAGCGAGTGGCTTCACGAGGCCTGTTGGCCAAACGCCAGCTAAGCAGAGACCCAGAATGGAGCCTGTGGTGAGAGGTGACGGGCGGTTGGAAAATGGGTCCTTGACGTCCCTTCCTTCCTGGAAGATGCTGCCAGGCCCTGTGAATGGTGCCCAGTGAGTGCAGAGTCTGTACAGAATGTTTTTATGTTGCAGAGTAGATAGTCCCTGGCTTGGGGGACCACACACAAAAAAAACGGAGTCCCTCTGTTGCCATACTTTATCACCATTTTACCGACAGCGGATGGGGATGACTGTGTTTACTCAATGGGACAATGTGCTGGGAGTGAACTGTCCACCTTTTTCTTGTCCAGGTTCCAATTTCTTGGGCTTGCTCTGTTCCATTACCTATTTGTGGAGGGTTTTCAGATCCCGGTATTACACAGATCCTTGGTGGCCTTGTGGTTACGAGTTGGGCTGCAAACCACAAGGTCAGTAGTTTGAAACCCCCAGCTGCTCTGTGGGAGAAAGATGGACTTTCTACTCTGCTAAACGGTTGCAATCTTGGACCCTCACACGGGCACTTCTACCTTGTCCTTTCGCGTTGTTATGCAGAGGCATCAACTCGGTGGTAGTGAGTTTTTCTCTGGTTTAAGTACTTACTTTTTTTAAGTGCCCTGTAATATCCTCACCATGAATGTCAATATCTAAATCCTGGACCAGTATTTGACCTAAAGAGCATCTCTGTACAGAGACGGGAGATACAGCACAGTATACAGTTTGAGTGTCCAAATGACTATCCTCACCACGAGAAACTCATTTTACTCCTTTGTGTTTTGCCAGTATCTTTCTCTGCATTTTTTTTGTTTGTTTGGACTCTTTCCTCCAGTACAAGCCAATGAAATTATATTGCTATTTGAGGTTGTTGAGTCTTGAGTCACAGTGACCCTGTACTATTGCCAATCTCTCTCTATCCAAAGGTCTACAGTCTTGACCATGCAAGACACCAGACTGATGAAAGAATGCAACTCTGCTCCTCGGTGGTGCTGTTTTCCACTTCTTTCTTTTCTTTTCCTGTTGCCAGTTTCCTAGTTCGACATGCTCAGCCTTCTGCCAGGGACTTTCCATTTCTGAGACCAATGACTTTTAGCGGGTTTACTAAGCTTACCGAGTGGAGCTAAGCAATCTAAGCGAGTGGGGTACAATCCTGCTCCCCTTCTCCTGGGCTCCTTTCCTCTGATTCTCCGGAAGCGCATCCCAGGGCCCAGGGAGAATGCAGCAGGGAGTGTGATCACCAGGGAAACACATGTTGTTGCTCACATCTTCCCAGGTTGTAGACTGTCCCATCCTGCTAGTCCTGTGGATGGAATCAAATGCAGACACATGCTGCAAACCTCTCGTATCCTGTGGAACCACAGCGGTAGATGGAAAGCCATGTAGCTACGGTGAACAGAACTCGCCCACCCTGACCCTGCTGCAGGGTGAACAGGTGGGCTGCCAGGGACAGGGGGGACTAGACACCGAGTCATGGTATGTCCTGAGCCCTCTAGGAGAGGAAGAGCTGCAGCTGGACTGGCTCATCTCACCCACTTCCATCTTCTGCTCCCAGCTTTGAAAGTGATTTTATCTCCATCCTTCACTTCCTATTGACAGGAGGCCCTTCTCTGCCAACTCTGGGCTCAGGGTAGACCAGTCAGCTCTCACTGACTGTGAGACTGCACTCAGGCCTGTGCTTCGACTTACTCTGACCTGATGATGAAGATGTAGCAAAGACCAGTCTGGTCTCTGTCATCCGGGCTCCCTGCCACCTTCTGCACTGGCCTGCGCCCCATGAGACTTCACTCTCAGGGTGAAAGCCTCGCTGGCTACAAACCAGAGATCCCTGCAGGATCCCTGCTGTGGAGTCTGGGAGGAGACAAGAGGACCACACTGAGGACTTCTCAGTGAGGCTGGGTCCCAGCGAGTGAAATCCTAGAGTTGTCGATGATTTGGCAAAAAAAGCTCCATTTTCAGGTAAAGGAACAGAAAATGGGGGAGGTACACAGACATAACGTTTCATAGTGGGAAAGATGAGAGCAGGGACTGAAAAGGGGGTCAATCAAGGTCTAGGTGTAGGGGGCTAGTGATGCAGTGGTCAAGCACACTGTCGCTGACCAAAAGGTTGGTCATTTGAACCTACAGGTTGCTCCGTGGGTGCGTTAGTCTGGGTTGACTAGAGAAACAAATCCAGACACTCCTCTGTGTGTACGAAAGGACTTTATTTCAAAGCAATTGTAAGTTAAGAAAGCAACCAGGCCCAGTCCAGATCAAGTCCATCAGTCCAGTGTTGCTCCATATGTCACTTATCAGTCCATAAATGCCTCTCTAGACTCATTCAGCCATGCAGTGAGGCCAACTGCAGGCAGATCACAGGCCAGTGGGTGGAAAGTCTTGTGGATCCAGTGGGGGTGGAAGCATCTCAGTGCCGACGTGGGTCTCCATGTGACTCCTCCAGCTCCAGGGCTCAGCCTCTCCCAGCGGAGCTCCTTGTGGGTTGTTAACAGGGAGTGAGAGTCTCTGGCCTCCAGTGAGCTAGCTACCTCCTTTGTGCCTCCCAAGGAGGGCATCGAGCTGAGACCCGATCGACAGGCTAGACTCCTGCCCTTTGCAAGGTGACAGGCGATTATGTCACTGCCACAGGGGTGGAGGGTGGGGATGTGGGAGTCTGCGCCCATAAAATGTACAGCCTTGGAAACGGTGTGAGGCAGGTCTGCTCTGAGCCATCGGGTGGCTGCGAGTCAGAATTCACCTCCTCGGCGGGTGTGGTGGGTTCGGTGTGCGTTTCTTAGTGCCAGGAGCTGAGGATGCAAAGGTGGCCAAGATAGACCCCTTGGCCTCAAAGCGTAGTCGGGGGCTGCCTCCATACTGCTAGTAGAGACTACATGAGCAGGGTGCTGAGAACAGGCAGGGGTGGGGGTGGGGGTGAGGGTGGGGGGGCAGTACTCTAGCTCTGCCCAGGAAGGTGGGCTTTGGGGGGCTTTTTGAATGGCTCCACATTTCTTGGGGAACTAGGGTTGGAGACACCCAAGCAGGGTCTCTCTCCTCTGCCACAGATGTGTTTGGTGTGGCTAGGGTGCGTTGAGGCTTGTTCTGTTTACCAAGAGCCCCCCTTCTTGGCCCTTCTGCATCACCAGGGGTGCAGAGAAACTGGGGGACGAGAGGGGCCCACTCACTCAGCCACCCGCCCAGCAGATGAGTGGCAGGCAGATCTCTGTTGTGCAAACTGCCTGTGGTCATACAAGCAGCCCCCGGGGGCATAGGCTAGAGACTGATTTCACTGCCTCCTTTTCTGTCCCCAGGATCTTGTGCCACTGCGACATAAAGTGCCCTGCTGCTGTTAATATCTTACAATGCAGCGGCAAGAGACACCAGGCAGGGATGATTTCTCACCAGCGGGTAGGGCAGCTGAGACCTTCTGTCCTGGGTCAGAGGCCCAGCGGATCTCTGTAGCCAGTGGTAGTTTGGCCGCGCAGAGGACCAAGAATGGCTTCACTCCCACCTGGAGCCTGGGGCGAGGTCACAGGCTCCTGTGTTCGGAGGACAATGTCTCCTGTGTCCCACATGCAGCCTGCGCCCATCCTCAGGCTGCTGCTGGTTGTCAGGGACTCTTCTGAGCGGCAGAGGAGCAAGCCCAGTGCAGAGGGCTTTCCAGCCCTCTGGCTACAGCAGGCCCCCAGGTGGGGCCCTGGATTCCCCCTCTGGACAGAGCGGCTGCACCTGCACCGTCTCACGGCAGAAATGGCGACTATAGGAACAAGAGGGATTGGTGTGCCTGCATCACGGTCCCCTTCACCAGACCCGCTCGCTTTTCCATTTAAAATAACAAAGGGGTGGAGTGTAAAGTGTCCTTCTAGCTCACACCCCAGGAGTGGGTCCAAGGGTGGCTTTGTCATCAGACAGGGGTTGGAGGAGGATGTGATGAGAAGGGAAGCTGGGCCTTCAAGGGTAACATGCGACTCCCCCAGAAAAAGGAATTCCCATTTCACTGGGGCTGCTGCACGGCTGGCAGAGGGGCTCTCTGTCGTAGTCCAGAGAGGTCACTTTTCTCATGAGCACTCTGCCCTCGCTAGTGACCTTTGTCCTGAGGTCTCTGACATGACCTTGGAGCACAGCAATAAAACACCAGAGACTGGGAGATAGGAAAATGCTTGGAAACTGAGCCAAACCAGGCAAGGGAAAGCGCTCCCCTCCATGACCTCTCCACGGAGGTCTAGCATCTGCCAGATGAGTGCTCGGTGGTGCAAGGGGACCAGGGGGAATGCAGCCACACTGAGGTTCACTTTATCATGGGGACCCCAAACTCAGGGTTTCTGCTGGAGGAATGTCAGAGAAGAGGAGCCCTTTCTGTCAGGGATCCTGGCCTGACGGGAGGGGAGGGTTTCTGGGGCGTCCGTGGTCTGTGGTCCTTCTGTCTGGCCCGTGCCTTCTCTCTGTTCCTCTGGCTGGGGATAAGAAGTGGCTCCAAGGCAGTTCTGTCGGTCTCCAGCTCCAAGTTCAGGGTCATGGGCAGCAGTGACAGAGCATCTTACGCCTTCAGAATGGGCGGCAGGCTGCAGGCTGTGTCCACAGGTGGCTGTCCGTCCTCGGTTCCTTTCCTTTCTCTTTTCTAGACGTGGCCACGCCAGTTTCCAAGAGAGGCTCAAAACAACATTCTGGAGACTTGGCATGGAGGCCGAGTCAGGCCTATTATAATAAGATAAGACTTAACCATTGCATGGACAGAGTTAGTCATGTTCTTCAGAAAATGATGAGCCCCTCAAATGGTCTTTGTTATCTCATAAATTTTATATTACCTAGTGATTCTTTGCAATTTTTGTCTTTCAGTGGTAAAATCACCATCCTAACATGATGGTGGACCCCAGTGTGTGTGTGTGTGTGTGGGGGCGGGGGGGTGGTGTAGTGCATCTGTGTTTATACTTGTGTGGGAATATGTTACAGTATATGTGTTCTGTGTGGTGCATAAATATGTGTGTTATATGTTGTGGATGTGGTTTATGTGTATTGTGGTGGGTGTGCTTTGTATAAAGGGCTTTAAAAATTGTATGAGAAAATCCCACTATCTTTTAATTCCATTGTCTGTGAAGTTTTTGAAGTTTCCTTGTGTATGTATGTATCTATGTGTTCATGATATGTGGGGTATGTGACATGTGTGTGCATGAGTGTGTGGTATATGAGTGTGTGTATTATATGTAATGTGTGGGAGTGGTGTGTGTAATGCATGTAATGTGTACACATGTGTATGTCTACATCTGTGTGTGATGTGTATGTGTGGTATGGCATGTGTGGTTTGTGCAGTGTATGTAGTGCTATAGAGTGCTATAGTTCTATGTGTGGTATCTACTTCTATGTATATGTGCATAGTATATGTAAATTGTGTGTGATGTGTGGGTGTAGGATGTATGTGTATATAATATGTATATATGTGTATGCATGTATATGGTATGTATTGATAGTATATATGATGTGTTGTGTGTATACTGTGTGTATGTGTAGTGTATGAGCGGTATATAAATGTGTGATATGTGGTACGTGTGAACATGTGTGTGCTGTGTCATGTATGTATGTGTCATGCGGTATGAGTGTGATCTATACTTCTGTACATGTGTAGTGTTTGGTGATGTGTGGGTGTGATGAGCATGGTGTCGGCATGTGTGTACACACAGGTATGTGTGTGTGTATGAGGGATTATGAGGTGGTAGGTGGTTTATGTGTATTGTATGCATGCATGCATGTGGTGTGTTTTGTGTGTAAATACACGTGTGACATATATGTGTATTGTGTCGATGTGTCTGCGTCATGCATGATGTGCGTGGTCTCTCTCCCTCTGACTCTGAGGTTATTGCTGTCTTTTTAACCAGTACATTTCAGACCCAACAACAGAAACTGCTATAGTAAATTACTCTGAATGGTAGTAATAGCAGGAGACTGTACACTTGGCTGCTCCCTGCAAGGTCACCAGTTTGAAACCACCAGCTGCTCCAGGAGAGAAAGACGGCCTTTCTACTCCCGAAAAGAGTGGCAGTCTCTGAAACCCACTGGGGCAGTCGACCCTGTCGCTAGGCATCAGACTCGACTTGGGGGCATGGGTGGGTAGTAATAGCACATCACTGCACTCAGTTCTCACTTTTTAAAACACAGATGTGTTAGCTTCCTTTGCCATCCTGCTGAATCTTCAGACTTAGAGCCATATGTTTTTTTTTTTGTTTTTTTTTTTTAAACATTTTTTTTTTATTTTATTTTAGGCATCACTGCCCTCAGGTGGTGGGAGTAGGAGGCCCAGCCTTTGCTCCTGGGAGCCGGAATTGAACCTCCATCCCAGTGGGCCACAGTCCCACGCACAACCACTACGCCACCGGGGCTCAGCCCAGAGCCATATGTTTTTGAAGTGTTTCCAGAAATTAAAGAAACCTTCCATAAACAAATAGTCACGTCTATTGAGGAAACACGTTAAAGTGCGTTATTGTCTCGGAGGGCTGTTTCAAAGGCTTTCGTGATATTTCATTCCAGGTTGCCCTTTGTAATCAATGCAGCGTCTGCATATCGCATGCCCGCTTGGGAGGGGTCAGTCTGCTGGGGACACGCTGCCCGGGCACACGAGTCACATGTCCAGGCTTTGGCCAGAGGTGGACGGCTGTGAGGTCACTGAAGAGGCAGGGCCAGGCTCTTGACTGTGCGAACTGCAAGGGGTTCACACTCCAGCACACTTCCATGTTTCCCACCATATGCAGCCATGTTTAAGACACTGGATAAGAGTGTGCATGAAGTCATACTTTGTCCCCAATGATCAAGGAGAGCAGGACCGAAAACAGGTCCCTCCCTTCTAATGAGAGTTCCCAGGTCCATCAGAATCAAGAGACAGGAGGTTGACCAGCAGGGTCACATGGAAGCACTAACTGCAGAGTTGAGGAAAACATTCTGAGTAAGAAAGACTGTGGGGAGGGGTGGGGGGGGGAGGGCAGTGATACCCTCCAAAAAACAAGCAAGCAAACAAAAAAGACAAGGGGGACCCTATGGGGTCTGGGCACTGAAATTGGGCATGGTCCCTGTGGTGATGAGGAATTTTTGAATATTGGCTCTTCTATCTATGTCTCTGTGAATCTCACCAAATGATTTGTTTTTGGTTTTTTTGGGGGAGGGCATCACTGCCTCTGGTGGTCGTGGGCACTACCCAGTGCTGCTCCTGAGAGCCACCGCTGGATTTGAACTGCCAAGCCCATGGGCCGCAGTCCCACACTCAACCATTTACGCCACTGGGGCTCAGCCATCCCACCAAATGATTTGGTGGGACTATGCAAATAGGGTGTATGAAGCACTAATAGTGCTGGTCCGCTTGGGTTGCCATTTCTCTGTATACCAGAGAACCAGCTAAGGAGGAGGGGGAAGAGGGCATTGCTGGGACCTTCAGAGAAGAGGCACCCGCAGAGCACATTTGCAATCCCTGTCTGAAGGGGCAGGAGCTATGCCACGCCAAGATCAGTCAAGGCAGTGAGATCATGAGACAGGACAGGGAGCAGCGCTGCAGCGACTAGGAGTCCAGGAGACAGCGCAGCAGACAGGCATCCTGGCCTTTGGAAGAAGAGGCCAAGGAACGACATGGCTAAGGTGGACTCAGCCGATGACTTCGGAGAGGTGTAACTGGGGCCCAATCCATGGCTGCCTCCTTAGTGCTTTCTCTGGCTTGTGGTGACCAGTTAACGCCCCTGATAAACCCCCGTAATCAAGCGCGTTGTCTATGAGTTCTGAGTGGCCACTGCGGCCAATGATCAAACCCTGCAAGGGAGGGGAGGGGAGGGGCAGGGGAGGAGTGGGGTGTCAGAATCGGGTAAAGAAAGACAGAAGGCGGAGCAGCTCTGAGCACTGCTTTGGCTGGCGTGGGGGTGGATTTTCCTCCCTGGGTTACCTGGGGGAGGCAAGGTGTGGCCTCATGCTGCTTTGTTGTTTTTCAATTTGTGCTTTTTATTATTCTTAGTTTTTCATCATTTTATTGGGGGATTGTACAACTCGTTTCACCCTCCATCCATTGTGTCAAGCACATTTGTACATTTGTTGCCATCATCCTCAAAACATTTTCTTTCTACTTGAGCCCTTGGTATCAGCTCCTCACCCCCACGCCCACCCCAAACCCTTGATGGTTTAGACATAATCATTATTTTATCATGTCTTACACTAACCGAGGTCTCCCTTCACCCACTTTTCTGTTGTCTGTGTCCCAGGGAGTGGGTTGTGTGAGATTCATTGTGATCAGTTCCCCCTTTACCCCGCCCCCCCCCCCCCATCTTCCCCTTCCCCTCCTGGTATCATGACTTTCATTATTGATCCTGAGGGATTTATCTGACCTGGGTTCCCTGTGCTTCCAGTTCTTATCTGTTCCCATGTGCATGCTCTGGTTTGGCTGGATTTGTAAGGCAGAATTGGGGTCACGATAGTGGGGTGGGAGGAAGGTGTATGTTTCCGGGGTGCTGTCATGCACCCTGACTGGCTCCTCTTCATCCTGTTTTCTTAGCGCCCTTCTCCTCTGCCAGGCAGGGCTGTGCCAGTTGTGCTGGTGCCAGCTGGGAGGAAGGGCGGATCCAGTCTGCATGGTGTCGCCGCAGTGCTTGGCTCAGGACAAGGGCCCGAGGACACGGGGCACGGAGGGAGGTGCTGAGGCTGCTGGGTAGGGGAAAGGTGGTGGGGTGTGGAGGTAGAGAACTCCACAAGGCAGCCAGCGCAAGGCTGGCTGGACCGGTTGTGGTGAAAGGGCAGTTCCGAGCTGGAAATAGCTCTTGAGGTCCCGGGTGGAGTTGAAGAAGATGAGGAGGTTGTAAAAGGACCCCGGGCGATTCTGAAACACAGCCCAAGAGGGCCGAGAGAGCAGAACAGTCCATCTGGCCGCAGAGCCTCCCTGTGGCCTTCAGGCCCCCGCCGACACCACGGTTCCTCTCTGTGCAGCCTTTCTGCACCACTGTCCAGGCTGGGACTAGGCAGCACCCCGGGCCACGTTCCTTACTCTGCACCAAGCGGCCCATCACCCCTGTGCCCAGGCGGTGCTGGGTGAGCAGTGCTAGCTTTCGACACTGCCTGAGACCAGAGACAGAGAGGCAGCAGGTGGCATAGCTTTTGAAACCCCAGTGGGAGAAGTGGGGGTCTGATGTTGCCTGGATATTGGGGTTCCTCTCAGCCCACCCTGGCAGTGCCCTGCTCTGCCCACTCCTGTCTGCTCAGTCTTCCTCACCACCCTCGCCGTTATCAAGGTGCAAGGTTGTCTAGTGATGGCGCAGCGCAGAGGGCAAGGCCCTACTCGCTGTAATCAACCTTAGCCAAAACAACCTTCCCAGGCGGGAGACACTGCTCTCCTGCGAGCTGCGCACAAGCCGGCCCCTGGGTGGGGGGACCCGTGTCTGTGCTGGTTTCTGGGGTAGGGAGAGTCAACATGGAACTGGTGTACATGGAGCTAGGTCCTTCAGGCAGGTTCTAGCGGTCAGGGAGCATGGCTGGGCAGGTCTGTGGCCTCCCTGACAGGGCAGGGACAAAAGTTCAGCGAGGGCCAAAGAGCACGTACCTCCCGTTCCTTCCCCGACAACAACACAGGCGGCGTGGTGGGGAGGCGGGTGCTGGGTACTCCCTGAGATGGCATGTGGCTTGGGGCATCCAAAGGGGCTTTGGGGTGCACGGGACAGCTTGGGATCATGGTCCCGCTGTCGCTCCAGGAGATAACCAAGTTCCCAGCTCACAGGAGAGCCCAGATTCCTGCTCCGCTCAGTCCTCAATACGCCAAGTATCAAACCCCACCCATCTTGACCACCTACCTGTAAGGGATGGTTGCCCTTAGCCCTCCTTTTTGTGACCTAAATTCAGCCTGGACTTCAAGGCGCAACGGAAAGACCCATTCGTGATGGACTCCTCTCCTGCATTCTTATGGTCTTTCTTGTATGTCAAGGCTTGACAGCTAGGCATGCTGAGGGATTTGCATCTGGGAGGTTGCTGGGGCTGTTCGGGGATCCCCAGCCAATGGCTGTAGTGTGTGTGTGTGTATGTGTGAGATAAGGGGACCTGTGGATGGGAGGGGGGTCAGGGGGTTAGCAACATCAGGTAGAAGTAGGGACTGGACTGTGGTACAGTGACAGCATGAGTCTCAGCTGACCCCTGGGGAACTTGGCCAGTCAGAGTTGTCCCACCTTGGCGGAGCTCGGCTCCTTGACTCCCAGACTGCCCTGTCTGTTGGATTACTGTTTCCCGTGCCTGCTCCTGGTCCACCGCCACCGAGCCAGCTGGTCCTAGTAGGTGGTTCAGGACAAGGGCCAGGTGAAGGGATTCCCGGGGGTTGGTTGGGTTTCCCCTTCATCTCCGACCTGGGGAGGGTTATTTTGGCTTTGGGACCCAGGCTCATTCAGTCGTGACCACATCTGCCCAGATGGCAGCCTGAGCCTTTTGTTGGAAGCTCTGTGGCAGCCAGGTACTCAGCTGGACACAACAGGTGAAGCACAGCAGGGGGCCAGGAAGGTGGGTCTGGGAGAGGCCGGCCCCTGGCTTGCGGCTGCCCCTGGCTGTGGGGCCTGCACCTGCAGAGGGGTCAGGTGTGGACCCATCATCAGCCTCCTCGAGGACTAGATGAAGATAAACTCGCTTCACGATCACGGAGGTGTGGCCGTCCCCA
Source organism: Nesogale talazaci (assembly GCA_004026705.1). Taxonomy (NCBI): domain Eukaryota; kingdom Metazoa; phylum Chordata; class Mammalia; order Afrosoricida; family Tenrecidae; genus Nesogale; species Nesogale talazaci. The sequence goes on along the minus strand of PVJH01022260.1, from coordinate 7,697 downwards.
CCTGCTCTCTGTCAGGGTGGTGGCGGTGGAAGGACCAAGACTGGAACCCCACTCCCTGGGCACCAAACGCTTTCCTAGCCTCCATCTCCTCACTTGTAAAGGGGGACTCATCATCCCCCCCTGCCTCACTTCCTGGAAAGTGGGGAGAAGGAAATAACCAATGGAAAGCAGGCCTGAGATGAGAAGGGGTGCTCTGGAAATGGTTCCCCCTCCCCTGCCTCAGAGTGCTCCAAATGCGTGATGTGATTGGGTGCTGAGCACCAGGTTGGGGGTTCTAGCCCCGGCAGAGACACCTTGAAGGAAAACCTGACACACAGCTTCTGATCGGTCAGCCCTTGAGAATGCCGTGGGGCACAGTCGCCTCTCCCCACAAGGGGTGGCCCATGTCGGCATTGCCATGAAGCTGAGCCGATTTGATAACGACTGGTTAATAATTAAGGGAAGGATGAAAACCTGGAGGGGAGGTGGAGCCTGATCACCCCCGCAGCCCTCCTGGGTGGCGGCAGAGGTCAGGGGTACAGGTGACGTTGGACTAGATGTCAGAGAGGGTGTCTTCAAGCCCCATTCAGCATCACGCCAGCTGCATTCTCGGAATCTCGGGTTTTCCCACCATCGGAGGAGGTCACGTGTGTCCAAATTCACCGGGTCGTTTCTCTTCCTCTTCATTCCAGCTCCCTGGGCACTGGCAGAGATTTGGGGGCCTCCCTGTTGTATGATCAGGCCATTTCCACACAGTGTAGGACAGTCCCAAACAGCCTCCGTGTTAGCAGTCCCAAGGGCTCTGTTCCAGGTCCCGAAGAAGCACAGCCTCCACCAAATGGCACATTGTCCCCACAGCACCAAGATGACAACGGCATCTTCAGAGAGCCAAGCGTGAGGTGTCTCACAGACGGAACCCAAACCCACCCACCTTAGAGAGCTCTCCTGTCACAGGAAGCCCACGGCCCTGGCTCACAGCACCCCTCTGCTCCCGTGGAAGGAAACTCCACCTGGGCCGGCACGATTCCCACAATCGGATGTGGCTCTGATCCTTGTGATCGATTGGGCCTTGAGATTTGGGGAAATAAATATCCAGGCACCTCTTGCTAGAAACCTGTTGTTTCAGCATCACAGTGATGCACAAGTCTCCAATGACTACTCACTACTCATGAGGAATTGAACCCAGGTCTCCCGCAGGGAGGGCAAGAGTTCTTTCCACCCCAGAGCCACCAGTGCTTCAGGGAGGAAGCCTAGAAGCAGTTGAACGGTGACATCTTGCAGGGCACTGGTAAAGGAAGGGCTCCCCCTTTCTCACTCTTGGACCATCCCCCACAGCACAGGGATGGAGGAAGGCAGGAAGGGAATTTCAGTGTGTGGGGGGTGGGGGGTGGGGGGTGGGGGGAGGTGTGCTTTGGATGTTTAAATGCCCCCTAAAGCCCATGCTAGCATGATAATACCTGAGTACAAAAAATGGCAAGAGGTTCCAAGACTCATGTAAATAAAAACAGACAATTGCCCAACTACTCAAAGCTGGAGGAAGTCACCGGCTTCATCTCCCCTCCTCCCAAATGTCCCGTGCTGGGCTCTGGCCTCTGGGCTCAGCCCATGGAGATGAGCAGGTACTTGGGATACACACTGAGGAGGGGAGGAAGCAAGGCTGGTCCCAGGAGAGGTGGAGCTGTGGGCGCTCTCCATGGAGACTTCCGCCTCCTCTTCCCAGGTGAGCTGAATGAGGGATCCCTATCCTGCAGTCATTGGATGTGGACTTCTTTGAGGTAAAGGTGGGGCCTTGGGCTGCAGAGAGTGTGTGTATGGGTAAGGGGTGGGGAGTGGAGAGGCGGGGTGTGTTAGTCTGGGTGTACCCGAGAAACAAATTCGTCGACACTCATGTGTATAAGAAAGAACTTTATATACAAGAGCAGTTGAATATTGAGAAAACAGCCCAGTCCCATCCAAGCCCCTATGTCTGATACTAGCCCATATGTCCGATATCAATCTTTCAGACTTTTCAGACTCAGGAAACACATGCAGTGACGCCGAGTGCAGGAGGATCACAGGCCAGTGGTTGGAAAGTCTTTAGATACAGTGGTGTAAACTTCTCGCCACCAGCAAGCGTCTCCACGTGGCTTCTCCAGTTCCCAGGGCAGGGAGTCTATCAGCGTCATGCAATGTGGCTTTTCAGTACGACGTCTCAGAAAGTGCACAGAGAGAGCGTGTCTCCCGCCTCCAAGAAGGAAAGGCAGCAATTCCCAGAATCCTCAGGGGAAGGCCATGCCCACACAGAGGCCTCATTGGCTATACAATGATTGACAGGCTAGACTCCACCCCTTCACTCATAATCCTCTCAAATTGACAAGAGATGATATAACTACCGTACAGGGCAAAGGGCACTGACCGCCGAGGTTCATCTGCTGTTAACGTTGTGAGCATTGGAGAGTCGCTCTGTGTGTCTGCAGGGGGACCCAGAGTCCTGCACACTTAGCTCTTCCTGGACTAATCAGGGGAGCAAAATGTTCTCATCTTGTCTCCGGCATCCTCCGCCTTTCTCTGGATAGCAGAATGATGTTCAAGGACGGCCCACCCCCTTTGACCCATTTTAAAGTGGTTTCGGCTTTTCACCTCTTCTGCTTTCTCTTTGAGGTTTTGCTGTGTTTTGTCTAGTCGTTGCTGTTGGTTTTGTTGTTGTTGGCTTGCTCTGCACGATTGTGTTTTCTTTTGGATGATCCTCTGTCTATGAAATCCAGGACAGGTCGATCCATAGAGGCAGTAGCTGGATCAGGGGCAGCAGACTAGGAGGAAATGAGGAGCTGACGGCAATGAGTTTGAGAAGGAAATGTTCTAAAATCGATTTTGGTATTGACGGCACAAACCTGAAGGTTATCGGACGTTTGTGCGCCAATAAACTATGGATATGCCAATAAAACTATGTCTTTCAAAAAGATGATTTATAAGGTCAGCTGCGAAGGGGAAAGAGGAATGGCCATGAATACAAACAGGAGAGATGTTCTAACAACCCTTGATGAAACAGATACTTCAGACTTTTGACTGCCACCCAGGCTTCTTCTCGCTGTCCCCTGCGCCTCTGTCCAGCTCCCCCTTCCCATACTTGCCCTCTTCTTCTGTCCTCTGCTGTGTGTCCTCTGCTGTCATGGTGTATCTATCCTTAGAGTTCAATTTCACCAGGCTTGAAAAACCTGCCTTTTGACCCAGTTCTCTTCCCTGTGGTATGGGCCGTGGTCAGCCAATGGGAGTCCCAGTGGGACACTCACGGTCACCAGGCTTCCCAGTCTGTCCCCTTGTGAGGTTGTCTCTGGATGACATGAGGAGAGTGCTGGCCTCCATGCTGCCTTCCCCAGACCTGTCATCGAGCCTTCATCCCTTCTGCCTGCTTCAGGGTGCTGCGCCCACTAATCGCACCGGGGGAACAGGTCAGAGAGACTGAGAAGATACCTAAGGCACACTGCTGGCTATGGGCAGGTCAAAGCCGGAAGCAGGTGTTGTTCCCCCTGCCCCGGGAAGTTTTCTCTTCTGCCCGCCTCCCAATTTAGTAATGCGCTGAAGGAGGTGACAGACTGCCCATCTCAGGAGCCATGTACTATGGGAGCAGGCCTGGTGACGTCTTTGCTTCTTATCTTCCACCCAAGTGCTCTCGAAGGGACTCTCTGAGCTCAGACCTGGAAAAGATGGCTAACCATTGGGGCTCTGGGGACCTGGGTTCTTACCGGCTTCCTTTCTCAGTGGCTATGCAAGGACCTTGGATAAGCCCTTGTCACCTCTGACCCTAAGTCGCCCTACTTCATTTTTATAAGCCAGCCATCATGCCTCCCCGAAGGTTGTCACGAGGAGCCCTGGTTGCAGAGTGGGTTCTGCATTGGGCTGCTCATCACCAGGTCAGCAGTTCGAAACCACTCGCTGCTCTTTGGGGCAAAGAGGAGGCCTTCTCTTCCCGTCAAGTGTCAAGTCTCAGAAACCCCCCGGGCAGTTCTCCCTTGCCCTTTAGGATCACTGAGAGCCAGAACAGACGAGAAGACAGTGAGCTTGAGCTTCTGTTGGTTTGTTTTGAAGCAGTTGTTATGACGATAAATGATCTGTAGGTAGTGGATGTGCCTGGATTCTAATTGCTATAAAACCATGCTTCTCCATGTGTTGGGTCCCAGGTCTGGCAGAGGCTTGGCACTTGTCACTCACATTTTAGGGCTCAGCCTCCTTCTTATATTTTCTAGTGGCTTCTGATTTTTCCCTCTCCACAGCATGTATGTAACCTTCCTGCATCCTCCTTTGGAGAAGGAGGACAGGATGCAAGTAAGTATCATTGAGATTTGGGGCCTTCTTCTGAGACTAGCAGGGAGCCATGCCCTGTGCAGTCAGTTAGGGGTATGGTGCTGGCCACCACTTCCCTTTATTTCTGCCCTCACTCTTTCTCCCACCCACTGTCTTCCACCTATCTTCCTCCTGGTGGCCCGTCCCTCAAAGACCTCACCTCCCTGTCGTCTCTCCCAGGGAGGAGATGCCCCAGGTTCAGCAGTGGGTGCCTTTGTGCACTCAGCCACAGTCCACTGGAGAGGAACACGTCGCGCTCACACCACTACCACCACCCCCCCTTCCCCAGGCCTGGTCATTGGCATAAGAGCCAATGTCTCTTGACCTGACTGCCCTTTCCTGCCATGTGGCCATGGGCAGGCCCCCTAGCCCTGTGTCCTTCTCTGTCTTCCTGGAGACAACCAAAGCCTTCAGGGTGAACATGATGCCATCAAAGAAGAGACCCAAGCGAGGTTGCCATCATAGACTCTATCCCTTAGGGGGTCAGGTACCACATCATGTTTGGTGAAAAGGCCTGGGGTCCCTGGGTATCAAAAGGTGGGTTTGAGCTCTGGTGTGGTTGTGCTCACTGAGGCCAGCCAGCTCTGGGCTTCACCCAGAAGATCTTTGATGTCCTGAAATCCTCAGGAGGCCTGAGCTGTGCACTCACCACCTCACCCTAGGCCCCGCAGAGGGAGAGACCACCATGCAGTAAGACAGAGTTCTTCCTCACAGGACATCTGCGCTTTCGTGTGTGTGTGTGTGTGTGTGTGTGTGTGTGTGTGTGTGTGTATTATGCGTGTTGGCAAGGACACTCACTGTAGACAAAGCCTTCAGGGTGAACATGATGCCATCAGCCAGTGGGGACTGGCCACTGTCACCGTGGACTGGTGTGTAAGTCTTGGGAGGTGGGGGGTGAGGGGACAGAGAGACACGCAGAGAGGGATCTGCATCTGCAGACACAGACCAGGAGACAAAGGCTGCGTTTTCTGGAACAGGTCAGGAATAGGGAGCTCCGAAGATTCATTTGCATGATGCTTTTCAAAGGTGGTGGACAAGGAGGGGCAGTGGGCCTGGCCTCTCCTGGGTGGTCCCTGACCGGCACCGTGCAAACACCCAGAGAGGACTGTCCTCTGGCAGGTCACGGCATCTCTCTGTCGCAGGTGCCACTGTTGTCAAATAGACGAGGGCCGGTCTCTGTCTTCTTCCCCTCTGGAAGCAAGAAATGTGCTTTTCATTGAAAGAGCCTGGGATTGGGAATCTTGGTTTCAGTTCATTCACTCATCTGTGACAAGCAGTACACGCTGTGAGATACAAAACCATACAACCTAGCTTAACCGTGTTGTCTCAAAGACCATCGCTTTACATAGTCCACCCCAAACCCATCTAACATAGAACGTGTTTGGGTTTGTCAAATAAAAAAAGATAGAGAAGGACCATTTGAAACAGCTGGTGCTGTAACAGACGAGATCACGCCCTTGGCAGTATGGCTGCGCGGAATAAATGTGCACGTACCAAACCTGGGGGTGCTGTTTCCTCAACAATAAGGACGACACAAATCCCTCCTCGGTACTTCTGAGTTTGATCCCAGTTGGCCACTCTTTGTCTGATCCTAGTCGCCCAGAGGTAGGCCTTCGCCTGTAGTAAAAGGGCACGGTCCTCCGACTGCCAAGGAGGAGCGAGGCCTTAGATGGCAGCCCCTTGTTTGGGAGTCCAGAGGACACCCTCACTGCTGACCTGCTGGCTACAGATTCAGGGATTTCCCTTTACCCTTTATCACCTGTAAGCCCAGGGTGTCACGTCTCTCATTTCAGACCTCTGACGCCCAACTACTCCTTTGATACTTTTCTCTCTTTGGGTGTGATAGTTTGCTGGAACGCCTCGCAGACTCTAGGAACATAGGTAAGTCTTTGTGACCCTTAGGTTGATTTTGCCAACCCGGCCAATAGGAATGCATAGGGTTCATCAGGCTGCCCTTTGAGGGGAGGGCAGAGAGATAAATGGCTCTGCAAGGCCCACCCCCTTCGCTCTTGCTCTCCGGTGATTAGTGTGCTGGAGTGTGCATACTGCGGCTGGAACTAGTTCTCTGCCTCCACCTGTGAGCTTCGCTCCCTGTGGGCCAGGTCAACCCATGCATCGTGTGGCTGGAGCTCGGCTCCTTTGAAATCTGCTTCGCCATGCTGCTGCTACACACATCACTTGAGCTTGAGGCTGGTGGGGCCTGTCATTCTGCATTGCTTGTGTTTGAAATCCCATCCGGGCCTGCTTTGCTAAGCTCCTGAGCTACTGCTGACTGGGGCTCACCCACCCTGCTGCCTGTGGGCTGACTCTGCTTGCCTTGCTCCAGGGAGGACTCTGCTGTCTGCTTCCTTGACCTTGAACCCCGCAGCGCACATGAGTTGAAGGTCTTCCAGTATATTAACTATTCTACGGAAGAGAGTTGAACTGAACCTTCTGCACTACTTTGTTGACTAATTAGCTGTTTTATTCCTTCTGACTGTAAAAAATATATCTATCTACACACATACACACCATATATACTAGAGAATAAACTCATTCAAATATCAGCTGAGGCACCTAATCTTACCACAAAAGCTGCATTAAAATGTGCTGAAAAGCTCAGTTTATACACTAATATATACAGTTTATATTATATAGTATATATAGATATAGATATAATACATATAATAATACATATAATACACATAGATATAATCATAAGTGTCCTGGTTTTGTTTCTCTAGAGAACCCTGCCTAACACAGCATTATACTTATATTACAATCTTTTTATAAGGATACATGGAGGCCATGGTGGCAATGGTGGACTACGTGTTGGCCTACTAACCACAGGGTCAGCAGTTCAAAGCCACCAGTCACTCCACAGAAGAAGGACGAGGCTCTGATTCCTGTAAAGAGTTACAATGTCTCTCGACATTGTCTCTAAAGCAAACCAAAGACATATAAAGACCACAGACATAGAGATAGACTTGGGGCACACACTTGATCATAGTCTTAGTCTAAGAGCAAAGAGCTCTTTTGACGTGGTTTTACTCATCGCTGAAGATGTGGGTACTATAGCTGGTTTGTTGAAGAAAGAAGATGGCGCCCAGCTTTAAACAAGAAGCCTAATCTAAGGGGGTCATCAACTAAGTCCACATGGACAAGCACACCAACCTGTGTGACCCAAAGACTGTCATACTAAAATCCAAATCCAGCCCACACGGACAAGCACACCAACCTGTGTGACCCAAGGACCGCCATACTAAAATCCAAATCCAGTCCACATGGACAAGCACACCAACCTGTGTGACCCGAGGACTGCCATACTAAAATCCAAATCCAGTCCACATGGACAAGCACACCAACCTGTGTGACCCGAGGACTGCCATCCTAAAATCCAAATCCAGTCCACATGGACA
>PVJH01022259.1:0-36992 GCA_004026705.1 Nesogale talazaci | reverse complement strand
ATCATTCCCACAAGGAGACATCATTAGGCTGTGACCTGATTGACAGGCTGGACTCCAGCCCTTCACTCTTAATACCCTCAAGTTGACACCAGATTATGTAACTACCACAGTGGTCTTGACTAGATTGTCAAGAATCTAGAGTTTAGGGTACTACAGACAACTTTCTGTAGATGAAGGCAACCCGGTAGAAAGGGGAAAAACATTAAACCTTGGGCTAAATGGCGGGGAAGGAAGTTTTGACTTCATCATTCATTAACCATGTGTCTGGTATTTCTTCTCTTTAAAAGAGACTGCTTATAATACCTCACATATTTGTTATGAGTAGCCAATAAAAATATTTCTATGTGTAAGTTTTAAAACACCGTCCAAATGTTAGTGTTTTCATCTAGTCTGTGCCAGTGGGAAATCTGTTTCCAGCTGAATGCCACACCATTCAGAAATTGTCCATGTCACAGGAGGCAGGAAGGCTTCTTGGTAGCTACTGAGCCTGTGTTGTTAGCAGAGTACATGGAGGCATAGGCAGTACCTCACTCAGAGTAAGGATCTCTTACTCTTAGCCCCTCACAGTTATGAACAGAACCCAGAGGCCAGCACATGTTTACCTTTTATTATTATTTTTCCAGGTAATAGAGCTTCAGAAAAATTAATGGCACAGGCTGAGAAGTCAGACTCCCAGGTTCACCTCTGTTACTTAGATGCTATCTGATTTTAGGGTCCTTAATGAACTTCATGCCTTACTTTTTTTTTTCCATCTGTAAAAAGTGGAAGGGCAGTTAAAAAAAAGGGGGGGGGTAAGTCCTCAATGAGATTGTCTGACTCTGGGGCTGTAACCTTGGGCTCAGACATAGGAACACTTGTGCAGATGGCACAGGGCCAGACAGTGTTTCACTCATTCTGTTGTGCCTAGGGTTACAATGGGTCAGAACTCATGCCATGGCACCTAACAAAAACAAGAGCAACAAAACGGGTTTTGTGGTAGTTAGATATTATGTCGACTAGACACTCTTAAATAGGGGCAGGGGTTCAATGTGCCAGTCAAGTGGTAGCTTGAAGATACCTTCTTGGGGGTGTGGCCTTTTGTATAAGAGCAAGATCAAGCGTGGACAATTTCTCTCTGCCACTTCACGCTCCTCTTCACTGGAACTCTGTGTCTGTCTTCAGGGGTAGCCTCATGTGCTTCCCTCCCCCCCCATACCTGAGAATTGTAGGCACCCTGCCATACTTCCATCAACCTTAGATGTGACTCAGTACTCACTGGCTTGTCATCGTTCTGTTTCCCATTTCATTTTTTGTCATCACCGACCTGCAATTATGTGAGTCTAAGGAGGGTCCCAGCTAGGACTGGACCTAGGGACTTGAGTTGAAGTGAGCTGGGAGGGGTGCCTTACTTCTTGTACACGGGTGAGTGTCACTGGCTTATTTCCCTGGATAATTCAGCATAGCACAGATATAACAAGCATCTAAATAGCTAGGCATCTAGCTCTTAAGGCTACAAAAGTTTTAGGTAATTCATACCAGTACCCATTGTGGTCAACTCATGAAGACCCCATGGGCGTCAGAGCAGAACTTGCTTCGCGGGGCTTTCAGTGGCTGTTTCTTTGGAAGTAGATCTCCAGATATTTCTTCCAAGGCATCCCTGGGCAGATTTGAACCACCAGCCTTTTGTTTAGCATGTTAGGGCAGGTGACAGTTACATAATCTTCTGTCAACTTGAGCAGAAGGGTGGAGTCTATTCTATCAATCGGGTCATAGCCAATGAGGCCTCCCTGTGGGCCTGGCCTTCTCCTGAAGATTCTGGAAACTCTTGTCTTCCTCCCTGAAGGAGGGACACACACTCTGCTTCCTTTTCCTGCGGACAAGCAAGGTGGAGCCATGCTGATGGAGCCAGAGCCCTGGACCTGGAGGAGCCACACAGAGACCTGTGCCAGCATTGAGAGGCTTCCACCACCACTAGAACAACAAGGTTTTCCACACACTGATCTGTGATCTTCCTGAATTCTCTGTCACTGCATGCATTGTGTGAGTCTGAAGAGTAATTTATAAACTGGTATCAGACATACTGGCTAATATTGGACTTAAGGACTTGATCTGGACTGGGCTGGGACGTTTTCGTAATATACAATTACTTTTTGATGTAAAGTTCTTACTCATACACATATGAGTCTCTCTCTCGATTTGTTTCCCTGGTCAACTCCCTAAAACAGCACATTAGCTATTTTCTCCACGTAGAGCAGTGGTTCTCAACCTTCCTAACTATAATTTTGCGACTGTTATGAATCGGGTGACCCCTGTGAAAGGGTCGCTTGACCCTCAAAAGTGTAGCAACCCACAGGTTGAGAACCACTGTGGTGTTTAAAAGACTTTCTGACATAATTAAGTCAGAAGATGAATTATTGTTACTATCTATGCAGCACAGTGGGTTATACATTGAATTGAAAACGACAAGGTCAGCAGTTTGAAACCACTCCACTCCTCAGGGAAAATGAAACCTTTTACTCCTCCAAAGCTTTACAGTGTCCGAAACCCACAGGGCCAGCTCTACCCTGTCCTACAGTGACACGCTGAGTCGGAATGGACCTGTTTTTAGTGTGTTGGTTTGTTGGATACTGAGTCCAGGGGCCCTTAGTGGTGCAGTGAGTTACATGTTCGTCTGCTAATCACAAAGTGAGAGGTTTGAATCTACCAGCTGCTCTGAGGGGAAAACTGAGGCTTTCTGCTCCTGCTGAGATGGACAGACTCGGAAAGCCGCAGGAGCAGATCTGCTGTGAGCTACAAGGTTTCTGTAGGGTCAGAATCCACTTGGGAGTTTTGAGTTTATGCCAGTCCATTGAGGCTGACCTTCCATAACTTTCTTTTCATCCGTCTCCTCATTTGAACCTTGGCTGTTGGTTTTAACTTCTCTGTCTTCCAGACAGTGAACTGGTTCTAACCTAGAAAATCACAACTTGCAAAGCTCACTGGAGAAGACAATGTATTTGTCCATTCATACGCATGGTGACCCTCTGTGTATCAGAGAAGAAGTTCTTCAGAGGATTCTTAAGACGGTGACCTTTCAGAAGTGAATTGCCATGCGTGCCTTCCTTCCTAGGGACCTCCACCAAATAAAATCCAAACTCACAGCCACCGTGCCAATCTCAACTCACAGAGACGCCATAGAGGGTTTCATAGGCTATACATCTTGATGGTACCAGACAGCCTCGTCTTTCTCCCATGGAGCATCTGGATAGTTTGAACGATCAACCTTGTGTTTAACAGACCAGCATTCCCTCAACAGCATCCCCAGGGCTCCTCTTGGGGCATTTCTGCAATTGCTATTGCTGCTGTCAGGTACCATCCCGCCAACTCTGACTCAGAGCAACCCCAAGCACAACAGGAAGAGCCACTGCCTGCCCGTGTGCCATCCTCACCATGGTTCTAAGGTTTGAGCCCATGGTTGTGGCTACTGGGTCTACCTATCCGGCCGAGGTCTTCCTTCTTTCCCCGTCCCTATACTTTGTCAAACATGTTATTCTTCTCCAGGGACTCTCCTGACAATTTGCCTAAACCACGTGAGACAAAGTCCTGCCATCCTATAAGGAACATTCGAGCTGCATTTCTTCCAAGACACTATGGGTGGGTTCAGAGCATTCACTTCGGGGCTGGTAGTCCATGATTAACTATCTGTGCCATCTTGTGCTCTTGAGGAGACAAATAGCCTTTTCCTTTCTTCCGAATGCAGTGACTATTGATCGCATCTTTTGGCTCACATCATCTGTGAAAGCTAAACTTCAACGTGTTGGAATCTCTGGGTGGGGAGAATGGCTAACGTGCTCAGATGTTGACTGGAAGGACAGAGGTTCAGTCCCCCAGGAGCTACTGTAAAGAAATGCCTGGTAATCTATTTCTCCAAACCACAGTGATTGAAAGTCCCTTGGAAGGCAGCACTGCTTGGACGTATTAGGGTCTCCCTGAGTCAGAATTGGCTTGATGGCCACTGGTATCTCTGACTTGCTGTTGTGGTTGCTGTGCTGGGTGATTTCTGTCTCTTAGACTTACTGAAAAGCTTCTCAAGAAGGGGCACTTAGGGATACTCACACGGCAGGGGAGATGCCATGGTCACAAAGGTGGTTTTTCCCAGGGCAAGGTTTATCCACTGCGCTTCGGATGTGCAGATACCCACGATTTCCCCAAATGTGGGAAACTGGACTGCTCAAAAAAAGAAAAATAAATAAATAAAAGGGGTAAAAAAGAAAGAAGGGGAACTTAGGTAACAAGAAATTGCATTTATCTATTTGTTTATCTCATCAATATTCCCTTGTGTCACTGACATGGAAGCAGTTGGGAGACAACTTTGAACAAACTATCAAATAAAATTCCTCCTCTGGAGAGAGGAAGGTAAACAAAACGCGGCACAAGAAAGAAGATGACTCAATATGTTCACTCTCAACTCACTACCTCCCCGTTGACTGTGACTCACAGGGACCTACAGGGCAGAGTGGAACTGGCCCTGTGGGATTCTGAGACAGCAAATTCACAGAAATAGAAAGCTTCCTCTCTGTCCGAGGCTCCAGATGATTGAAAATCATACATCATACGAAAGTAATACAGCAGGCCAAAGAGGTTTGGAGGCAAAGTAAGGATTTGAAGCAGAATCTTCAGGATGAGACTCATGGGGGAATGCAGCCTTTGGGCAAATACTTGAAGGATGTCAGGGAAGTAAGCATGGAAGTTACTTGGATGGACAGTGTCCCTGGGAATAGCCACTGGGCGTGTCCTAAAGGGTGTCTGGCTTGTTAAAAGCACAGAAAAGACAATATGTTTCTAGAGTGGTGTAATGGAGGTGGTACCATGTCATATAAGATCTTATAGAGTATTACAACTGTGGTTATCAACCTGTGGGCTAAGACCCCTTTGCAGGTTAGATGACCCTTTCACAGGGGTTGTCTGATCCATAATAGTAGCAAAATGACAGTTGTGAAGTAGCAATGAAAATCATTTTATGGTTGGGGGGGGTGTTTCTTCACAACACGAGGAACTCTTTTAAAAGGTCGCAGCATTAGGAAGGTTGAGAACCCCTGAAGTTGGGTAGAGGAGATGGCTAACACACTAGCATACAGACTGGCAGTTCAAGCATTCACAGAGGGGCCTTGAAAAAGAGGTCTTGCAATCTGCTTCCCCCCAAAACCAGTTATTGAATCCCCTGTGGGGCACAGCGCGACTCTGATACACGTGAGCTCTCTTGAGTTGTAATCAACCAAACAGCAACTACTTCCCAGTGCGGCCACAGAATGTATGTAGGGGGGCATTTATAGAGTCCACATTATGGGCTGAATGATCACCCTACCCCCCAGGAACGAAACCCCATTTGGGAATAAGGTGGTCTTTGGTTTGTTACTTGGGCTGTGTCAGCATAAGGTGTGTCTCAGCTCTACCCACCTTTTGCATCTGATTAATCAGAGATAAGAACATCAGGGAAAGAGTGAGTCATACAGACATCTCCAAGACATACTGAAGACTACCTTAGAGAAACTGAGACCAGGATTGTTTTCCTCCAGAGTGGGCAGAAACTCCCTACCAGATTACTCACCCTGGATTTGGACTTCCAGCTTTCTAAACTGTGAAAAAAATAGATTTGTGTTTGTTCAAGGTGTCCATTTGTGGTATTTCAGTTCTATCTATGGGCACTGAGAAGCAAAGACAATCATTAATGGCATAGTTCTTTGAAGTCAGACTTGGGTACTGGCTGTTGAAGCAGACCACATAAATCAGATTCTCTGGCCTGCTAGAAGCATTCTGTCAGAGATTCAAATTCTACTGCCGCCCATCAATCCTGGACTTCCTTCCAGAACATTCCTACCAAATAGTCAACTTGCCTTTTCTAGACACTCTGGTGACAGGGAAGTCTCTCCCTCCCAAGTTTTCCCATATCCCTAGTTCTGCCTGGTGGACGAGTTGACATCTGTCTGCCTGTCATTGTCGTCGATCACTTGATGCCCGGAGGCCTTTCAGAATACATCTAATTTCTCTTCCTCATGACAGCCCTTCAAATATTTGAAGACAGTTGTCATATCCCTAGAGGGTTTTCTTCCCCAAACTGATCGACTCTAGCTCCTTCTACCATTTGACATAAGACAAAGGTAGCAAGCATGCCACTGTCTCCTTGCTAAACCTGCCCTAGGTTTGTGTATTTGACCTCAAAAGGGAATCCAGGCATAATTCAGCCAGAAAGACCACACCAGAGCCACCCCCATCCTTTGTCTGGGCCAAGTTCCAGGTTATTTCTTAGTGTAAGATAGATGCAGTTTCAAATCCCATTAAAAAGTGTCTGACTCTGAAGAGGTGGTTTCTTGTCTCTGGATCCTTGTTTCTTTTTTTGGGAAATAAAGATTATACCACCAACTGTTCAGAATTGTGGCTTAGTGGTTTGACACTATTACAATAACCTGGTACCCAATGTACTCTCCATTCACATGAATGCCTTTATCTGTGTCTTTGACCTTGTTTTCCTCTTGTGATATATGGTATTTCCTTTTATTTCCTCAACCAGAACCCACAGAATCCAGCCTTCTGAGACTGAAGAAGAAATCTTCTTTATATTCTTCTTCTGTTTCTTCAAGAAGAGGAGTAGAGCTTGGTGGTGGAAGTGGGTCCTTCTTTGAAGCTTCGGGCAGATGCTGTCCATCGCTGACAGTCCTTGGTTCGCTGCTCAATCCCTGCCTCGGTTGCTCTGGAAGTTTCTGTGTCCAGATTTTGACCCGTTTTCGCTGATAAAGAAAAAAGTAACTGCGTTAGAGCTCTATTAATCCTGTATGATCTCATTTTTATTTTCAAATAAAAGGAGGATCCTATTTTCAAATAGGGTTACATTCATAGATATGGTTAGGACTTCACTATTTTTGGGGGGGGAGACTCAGTTTCACTCACAACACCTGGTTTTACATGTCTGTGTATTGCCACTGCCTGGCATATAAACGATGCCTTAAAATGCTTAAAGGAGCCATCCTGGTTCTCTGAACTTGGCTGCTAACCAAAAGATGGAGGCTTCAAACACGGCAGTCTACTTCCATAAAAATGGCAGCCTTAAGAGTTGCTGATACCAACTCAAACAGAAAGTAAATGTTGAGAAAAGGATGCTGGGAACACAGGTACCGATATGCTGATACAATTGATGTATGGACTGTTGTAAAAACTGCAAGAGCCTGCGATAAAATGATTTTTAAAAAGAAAAATAAATTCAAAAGGGAGGAAAAGATACTGCAGCATTGGAAACCTTCCAGAGAGTTCTAGTATGTCCTGGAGGACCACAAAGAGTGAAGTCAACCCTGTGGTTCGAATGTCCCTTAAATGATGAAGGAATAGAGGAAAGAACTGAACAGAATGGTGCATTCTCTCAGCAGAAACACCTTCTCGGAGTGCCTCCTTTAGTGCGAGGCACTGTGCCGGGGGCTGAGCCTGGACCTGGCACGTCCGTGATCTCACCCATCCTTTCCTTCCTGTCCTGTGCCTCATGGGCCAGCGTGCACCCCATGCCGTCCTCAGCTCACCCTGCATCCGTTAGCTTTAAATAGGCTCTCCAGTGTGTCTGATCTCACCGTGCTCATGACTAATTCAGGACCTCGCTGGCAGTGAGTTCAGGAGCGTGGGCATCCAGCTGGGACCCCAGTTCCCCTAGGATCACCGGCTCCTGCTCCCACTCAACAGCTGTGGGGATTTGACTCTCTGCTTCTAGACGCAGGATCAATCTGTGGGCTCTTCTGCAACAAGTCCCCACCTCCTCGTTCCTGTTCCGACTTCAATTGCTTCCCTTGGGCAGATGAGGATGATGCCCATGCTGTCCCAGGCCATGTGGAAGTAATGTGTAGGTGAATTAGCATTGAGTATTCACATTTTATTTTGATGTGCATTCTTCCTATCTCATTGCGAGATGGAGGTTGAATGGTGCCATGGACCACTGCATTCAGACGCTAACCAAAAGCCTGCAGGCCTCAGTCCATTCAGACAGGGCCCACAGGTGCCTAGCCTGACTTTTTGTTTCTGAAGAGTTGAAACTCTTGGGAGCACAATTCGACTCTGATACATTAGGGATTGCCTCAAGTTAGAGTGAACCTGACCACGTTTGGCATCGGTGCATTTGTGATTTCTAGCTGTCATCAAGTCTGTTCTGACCCATAGTGACCTGGACATGACAGAATGAAACACTGCCTGGTCCTGCTCCATCATCACAAGTGTTCCTGTCTTTGAGCCTCTTTGAGGGTCTTTCTCTTTCTCATCGCTCCACTGCTTTGCCAAACATGATGTGGTCTCTCCTGACAGCATGACCAAAGACTGAAGACTCACCATTCTTGCCTCTGAGGAGAACTCTGGAGGTAGTTCACAAATGACAAAGATAGGACAGGAACTGAAAACTATTCAGTGGTTCCTCTTACTCTGGAGGGGAATGTACAATGATCTCAGATCACACTTAGTCCTCCAATAAAATGATTTATTAGAAAAAAAATACAGGGAAAGATAAGCTTATACCAAAGGTTCAAGTAGAAAATATTTGGAAAAAAATATGGTAACCTGTGTACAAATATACTTAATACAAATGACGTATTGAATGTTATAAGAGCTGTACAAGCGCCCAATAAAATCATTGAAAAAATGATACTTAGATGATCATTGTTCTTTTTTCCTTTCTAAATGAGTTATGCTCATGGTTCTGTCTTATGTGTACCATGACATTTCCTCTTTGTAACTGGATTTTATGTCTGTGTGCTTGTCTGGGTAGACTAGAGAAACAAATTCATAGACACTCATGTGTGAATAAGAAAGAGGTTTATATACAAGAGCAGTTAAATATTGAGGAAACATCCTGGCCTAGTTCAGATCGAGTTCATAAGTCTGATATTTGTCCTTATGTTTAATACCAATTTATAAAGTCCTCTTCCAACTCATGAAACACATGTAATGATGCTGGATACAGGAAGATCATAGGCTGGTGGGTTGAAAGTCTTTGATCCATTAGAATTGTAAGCATCTCAGCTCTGGCAGGAGTTTCCATATCGCTTCTCCAGCACCCAGGCTACATCATGACAGATCCACATGTGTTACCAGTAGGCTGTCTCTCAGGGAGTGAGCAAAGCAGGAATATGTCTTCTGCCTCAAGGAGGAAATATCAGAGTTCCCAGAATTGTCAAGAGAAGGTCATGCCCACACAGGGGCCTCATTGACTATGACCAATTGACAAACTAGACTCCATCCCTTCACTCCCACGTCCCAAATTGACACCAGACTATATAGCTACCATAATTTGTTATAGTTTTCAGTGCTGCAATAACAGAAGTGCCACCACAAGTGGAGGACTTTAACAAACAGAAGTTTACTTTCTCACTGTTTAGGAGGATAGACGTCTGAATTCAGGTGCTGGCTTCAGGAAAAGATGCTCTCTCTCTCTCTCTCTCTCTCTCTCTCTCTCTCAGCTCTGGGAGAATGCCCTTGTCCTTTTTTGTGGGGGGCATCACTGCCCTCTTCTGGGAGTAGGAGGCCCAGCCATGCTCCTGCTGGATTTGAACCACCAACCCCGTGGGCCGCAGAAGAAACAAGCAAACAAAACCAACCCCACTGCCATTGAGTTAATTTTGATTCATAGGACTGGGTAGAAATGCTCCCTGGGTTTTCTGGAGCTTTAAGTGTTGGAGATAGCCTCATCTTCTTCCAGAGGATGTCTGGTGGTTTTGAACTGCTAACCTTGTGGTTGGTAACCCAACTCATAACCCACTATGTCAGTAGGGCTCTTTATGGCCACCCTCAGTGCAGCTTAAACTCAATTGGAAGTCTCTTGCCTCAGCTCTCAGTATACCCCTTCTGTGGTCTAACCCACACACAGGAAGATGAGTGCGGGCAGGCAGTGGGAAAGGAACGTGAAAAATACAAGTGGGCAAAATGAGTCAGTGCCTCATCTCAATTGAAGTCAAGTTTTTCTTGAGAGTCCCCTATGCTCCAGGCTAGGAAAACAGAAGTGCATGTGTTCTAGTTCAAGGAACTTCCAGAAGCCTACACAAGGAACAAATACCAAACAGAAATCAAGAGAGATGCCGTGGTAAAAGTTCTAACTGAGAAGTGCTTCCTTTGAGATGCAAATAGAGAAAAATTAATTCTGTCGTGGGTGTGTGTGCAGTCAGAGATGGCTACAGAGAGAGGGAGCAGACACCAGGTGTGGTGGAAGAGTAGTCATGTTACCGGTGTAAACATGTGAAAGGGTAAACTGGCCTGGAATGTTTTGAGAACAGCATGACCACAGGAGCGTGGAGGGTAGCGGTAGACAACAGTGGTCAGAGACTTAAAGTTCCAAATGTTCTTGAACACCAGGCTAAAGGGCTTGAAATTCACCCTGAGAGTAATGGCATAGCATAAGAGATATGCAAAGTGTAGAGGAATGGGCTAGGAAGACATAATTTGAGATTGGTCATTTAGAATGTTTGTTGTTTGATACCGTTGAGTCAGTTCCGACTCATAGGGACCTGATGTACTGCAAAAGGAAACGCTGCCTGGTCCCGTGCCATCCTCACAAGTGTCCGTATGCTAAGCCTATGGATGCAGCCACCGTGTCCATCTATCTTGTTGAAGGTCTATCTCTTTGACTACTCTGCTACTTTACCAAGCATGGGTAAAGCTTGGTAAAGTCCTTCTCCAGGGACGGGTCTCTCCTGATAGCACTCTGAAAGTTCGTGAGACGAAGTACATTCTGGATGTACTTCCAAGATAGAGACTTGTGTGTTCTTTTGGCAGTCCATGGTACTTTCAACATTCTTCACCAGCACTATAATTCAAATGCATCTCTTCTCCAGTCTTCCTTATTCAATGTCCAACTTTCACATGCCTATGAAGCAACTGGAAATACCATGGCTTGTGTCAAGTGCAGCTCGGTCCTCAAAGTCACATAGTTGCTTTTCAACACTTTATAGCAGCACACATTTAGAGGGGACATATCAGAGACACAGAGACCAATTAGGAAGATGTAACCAATTAGGAGATGACAATAGATTGATTCTAGGAGCAAAAAGTAGAATTGGAGAGGAGAGTGAACTCTAAATTGTTTTGGAAGAGGGCGTTGCTATAGGAGATGGAAAAGATGGATAAAGACTCAAAGGATCTTTGTTTGGCCAACTAGGCCTGCAGGTGCTGGAAGAGAGAATATTGGAAAAGACTAGAATCAGAAACATTGGTGATGGAAACTGAGGGACAAAATAGAGGAGGAGGGGAACACAGATGTCAGACACAGCCTCATGATGTTCAGATGCAATCTTCCAGGAGCACTGGAGACATTTCTAGATGAATAAATAGTTCATATTTCAGATCTGAAGATCAGGGAAAGGATAGAGTAAACTGGAGGTCACTGACAAATAGATGGGAATATTTCTTAAAACTCAATTGGTGCTAGCCGATAGAAACCTCAATTGAAGATAGCTTAAAGTAAAACTACGATTTTCAATATCACAGAGAAGTCCTGGGAGAGTGTTACTTCAAGCATAGCTAGAGGTAAGGGTTCCAAAGAAGAGTTCACTCATCTGTCAAATCACGGCAACTTGTGTTTTGCCGGGATGCGAAAAGCTAGTTCAGGGTATTTCAAATACCATCTGGAAGAAATTTCTATCTGCCCACTCTAGTGAAAGGTGAACCAGCAGGCATGACCCCAAACATCCTTAACATCACAGGCAAGAAATAGTTTATGTAACACGATTCAAAGACATTTGAGGCAGCACATCCACAGGGAACTACCAGAAACATCAAGCCAGGTTCAGAAGAGGGCTTGGAACAGGGGACATTCTTATGGAAGTCAAGCAGATCTTCACTGGGGACCCTGCGAAGTCATTTGGCTATGTGGATCATAGCAAATTATGGATAATATATTGATGAAAGGGAACTCCAGAACACGAAGTGTTCCATACAGAACTGGACATTGGCCACTCACTGCTATCATGTCCATGCTGACTCCTAGGGAGTCCAGTGGGTTTCTGATATTGTAATTGCTTAGGAGAGTAGAAAGTGCAGTCTTTCTCCAGCAGAGCTTCTGGTGGTTCTGAACTGCCAATCACATGGATCACAGCCCAGTATTTAACCACTACAATGTCAGGGTTCCATGGACATTGACTAAGAGGCATTCGTTTGAACAGACCAAGGGGACACTGGGTGGTTTCAGATTAGAGAATGTGTCAGCATTATATCCTGTCACCATATCTGCTCAATCTGCACATTATAAAAATAATCTGAGAAGTTTGGCTATATAGAGAACATCAGGATGGGAGCAAGGCTCATGTGACAGTTACACAATCTCCTGTCCACTTGAGAAGGGGTGGAGCCTAGTTTATCAACTAGGCCTTCGCCGAGGAGGCGTCTATGTGGGCATGGCCTTCCCCTGGGGATTCAAGAACTCCTGTATTCCTCCCTGGAGGTGGGAGGCACTCTCCACTTCACATTCTTGTTGATGGAGCTGGGGGACCAACACTTAGCCAGTGCTAAGATGCTTCTACCACCACTGAATCCCCAAGACTTTCCACCCATTGGCAACACTGGAATTTACAGACTGGTATCAGACAAATGGGTTAATATCAGTTTTATGCACTTGATCTGGACTGTGCTGGGAAGTTTGATAAACAATTACTCTTTTATATAAAACCCTCTCTTACACACATGAGTCCTCTTGGATTGATTTCTCTAGTCTATCCAGACTAACCCAGCTCATTAGCAACCTCTGATATGAACATGACACAACCTTGCTTGCTGAAAGTAAAGAGGATTTGCAGCACTTACAGATGAATATCAAAGACTACAGCCTTCCATAAGGATTGCATCTCAACCAAAGCTCTCAAGAAACCTTATCATTAGAGCAAGAAGTGATATCATGATAAATATAGAAAACTTTGAAGTTGGCACTGGTTTCATTTGACTTGGATCCACAGTCAATGCTCATGCAAGCCATGGTCAAAATATCAAATGATGCACCTGGCCGATCTTCTGCTAAAGACCTCTTTACAGAGTATGAAAGAAAAGTTGTCACTTCAGGGTCAAATGTGCACCTGACCCAGTGGTGGTATTTTCAATCAACTCATATATGTGCTAGCCAATGCTTAAAGAAGACTGAAGAACTCATGCCCTTGAATTACGTTGCTGATGACCGATATTGAAGACATCCTGACTGCCAAAAGAACAAACAAGTCTGTCTCTGAAAAAGTACAGCTAGAACACTCCATAGATGGAAAGATGGTAAAATTTGGTCTCCTGAACTTTGGGCATGCCATCAGGAGGGACCAGTTCCTGGAGAAGGACATCGTACTTTGTAAAGTAGAGGGGCAGTGAAAAAGAGGAAGCCCTGCAGCAAGATGGTTTGCAGCAGTAAGTGCAACAAAGATGGGTGTAAGATGGGTGCTGCACTGAGAAGTGTCTGGTTCTCTTGTCTGTAGAGATGCAAGTAGGAATAGATAGGATAGCACTTAACAACCACAAGGAGACGGAGTGAGAGGATGTTGTTGTGGGCCCTGTGCTGGGCAATGCCAATCCCACCCTGAGAATGCTACCAACATTTCTGGGCTCATTCGTGCTAGAGTTTTCAGAAGACATGGGAGAGCTCAGAAAGTCTTTCCATCAGGAGAATTACTGGCCATGTTAAAATCACAGTTAATCCCCATTCAGTTGTTTCCGAGTAAGGCCAGACTACTTCCAAAGAATTCTCCTGTGGATTCTGGTGCTGGAATTCCACAGAAGAGAAAGGAAGAGGAAATAAGCGTTTGAATGCCATCTCCGGGTGACTCAGGAGCTCTGGTTGGAGCACGTAGCTGCTAAACAAAAGGTCAGAAGTTCAAACCCTCTGGCAGCTCTACCCGAAAAAGATGGCCCCATCTGGGTCTGTGAGTTTTCTCTGGAGGGTAATATCTCAGTTCTTGGCTTTGCACAAGAAAGGACTCCTACCAGAGCTTGGTTTGTCATCCAAGTGGGTTTTGATGAAGGATGGGAGAAGTTTCAGGTTTTACAGTCTCAGAAGAGTCCACGCTATTTCAGGGAAGCATGCCAAACCTCACAAAAGATGGGCTGGGAGCTACAACTGAGTCCGGGCAACTTCTTGGGACTGCACACCCACCGCTGATGAACTGAGGCCAGAGAGAGTGCATGACACAACCCAGGCTGACGTATGGTGAAAGAGAACAGCCTTCTTCCTGCCAGGGTATTTCCACCCTCTGGGGAAGCATGGTTGAAGGTATTGGTTGGCCCATTGGCTGAATTAAGTACACTTGGGCCAAGTTGGGGTCACCCAGGTTCAATGTCCCCCTGGCTTGGGGCCTGAATTTGAGCAGCCCAGTTAAGGTTTTCACAGGTGTCCAATATTTGCCTGATTCTTTCCCAACCTCCATCATGGGGACCTGTGTAGGCATAGGACAGACAACCCCCCTGTCCCTGTCTGGCTACCTCACAATTTCACAAAGATGTCTAGCCTGGGGAATTGTACAGGGCATGACTCTGTTTAATGACAGGGTAGGCTTGGCCTTGGTCTCAATGACTTAAGCTTTTTCGGTTTCTTACCTGGGCCCCCTTCACTTGCTTCCTGAGCCCCTGGTAGATGAGATGACCCAGAGAAGACAGGACTCCCAGAGGAAGGAGGTGCAGAGGACAACCCTAAGGGAAATTCATTTATTTAGGAGGTGAGGAATGGAAAAGATAATAGCAGGAAAAAAATGAGAGAGGTCAGAGAGTTTGATGGAGAATGGGAGAAAATTACTCCACCCATCCTCCTTCCAGAAGAAAAGGAACATAATCAAACAGCCTATTTCCTGCTCTTTTGTTCTTTTGGGTCCTCTTTGGCAGAGAGCTAATTTCTTTAGAATGTTAAATATTATGCCAATTGTTGTAAATAGCCCCAGGGTGTACATCCAACACGGAGAGAGGGAATGGCAGAAGAGACCACCAAGTCTCATTCACACGCACACACCTCCCAAGCAAAGCCTAAGTCAGTATACATTGCTGTTTGATGGCCTTCAGAGGTATTTCTAGCCAAGAAAATTAACTCCTTTCCTAAGAACTTTAGCACTAGCAGCCTAAAGAGATGTCTTTTATAATGAGATCTTTGTGACCCAAGTTATTTTTGCGGAGGTTATTAGCTAATGCAAGAAGGAAAAGTTTCAGGAAAATAAGAGGAAGGTGGGTAGGGTTATTGTAATGAATAGTTTCTTGATCTAAAACAATGGTATAGTCCCAGCACGCTCATGATTGTGAAGTGACAGAATGTCAAAGTCATCTGGTGGTCCTTGAGTGTCTAGAGTGTTGTTGTTCCTAGGTCCATCTAGGTCCCGGGTGTCGGTTCCCACTTGGAGGGACCCTTTGCACATCACCAGGACCCCCTCCCTCCCAATCACTGGTATATATTGCTGCAGCCACTGGGTGAGTCATCTCCCCAGGGCTGGGGGTAGGGAACTTCCTCTTCTTTGTGCTCCTCTATGTTAAGGACCTTGACCTCCTTTGCCAGGGGTTCATCTCTCCTGATTAACAGGTGCAAGTCCCTGAAACAAAGCCTTCCCATCCTTGCCTCTAACGAGCATTCTGGCTGCATCTCTCGCGAGACGGATGTGCTTGTTCTTCCTGGCCATTTCAATAGTCTTCTGCCACCGTAATTCAAATGCGTCACTTCTTCTTCTGACTTCTTTATTACTGGTCCAGCTTTCACACACATAGGAGGAAGTTGGGAACACTCTGTGTCCGGGGCGCTTTCATTTTCAAAATTTATCTCCCTGCCCTCCATGGAGTTGAGTCCTAGGGAACAGAGTGCAGCGGGCCCTGTGGGCACTGAGAGTCCATCCGTCCAGGAGTAAAAAGCCCCATCCTCCTCCTTCGAAGCTGCTGGTGGTTTCAAACTGCTGACCAGTAGGTTAGCCGTCGCACATGTAACACACCACACCACCAGGGGCTCTGCTTTCTACTCCCATGAAGAGTTTCAGACAGCCTCAGACACCCACAGGCACGGGTCTACCCTGTCCTGTAGGCTTACTCTGCATCAGCATGGACTCGATGGCAGTGAGTTTGGGGTTTTGTTTTTTGATTTTGTGTGTGGCAGGGGGTGGGGGGCGGTAGTTGGGTTAGTCCATGTGACCTGACAGGGACAAGAGAGGAACTTCTACTTGCAAAGGGAATGGCTGCTTTTCTTGCTAGGAATGACCATGTTGTCTGTAAGGGAGTGAGGGTTCTGCAGGGTAGGAAAAGGAACGTTGGACCAGAGTGTCACATGCCTGGTAAATGTTCCCCGCCTTGAAATCCGGCTGGGAGGACATCCTGACACATGTCACCCAGCGTCACAGCCTGGGGAAAGTTTGACACCTCCAGCCAGAGTGAGGGCATGAGATAAGACGCAAGACATCCCCACACAGAATTGTAGCCTGAGATAAATCAGAGAGCAGTATGGAGAAGACCCAAGGACAAACGAAATAACAAATTAAGAAAGCCATTTCTGCCAAGCTGCAGAAACCACCAGTTCAAGACCATCAGTTGCTCTTCCAGGGAAAGACAGGGTTGTCTGCTTCTGTAAATAGTTACAGTCTCAGAAAGCTTCAGAGGCAGTTCTACTTCTGTGAGTCCACATCGACTCAGTGAGACTGAGTAAGGGCAGAAAATTGGATTGGACAGTCTTAGTCTAGGTAAAGCTGAGAATGTGTTACTCACACCTGAATGTGAATATGAATCACCTAGGATCTTCAAAAAAAAAGAGAAAGAAAGAAAGAAAAGCAGATTTTGATGGGTGGTTCAGAGGCATGCTTGAAATTCTGCATTTCTATTAGCTCCCTGGGCATGCCAATGTTGCTGATTCACCCATCACACTTTAGTACCATGGGCTTAAGAAACTCTTAACTCACAACCACCCAATCAAGGCTGACTCACAGTACCCACTGTGGGTTTCCAAGACTGTCCCTGTCAATAGGAGAAAGAAAGCACAGTCTTTCCCCTGTGGAGCTGCTAGTGGTTTCAAACTGGTGACCATGCAGATTGCAAACCAACGCATAATCAGGATACCACCAGGGTTTCTTGCTGAGGACTTGGGAGTCATAGCAAGCCCTCCAGGGACTCCAGACTCTAGATGGTGCCCAGGGGACTTCTCATAATCCAAGAAGACCTGTGATGTGAGCATTAAACACTCAGCTGGGAACCTAAAGATCTGTGACTCCAACCCACCCGGGGGTTTCAATGGGAGCCAGATCCAGCCATTTACTTCCCCAGAGACTGTAGCTGAGAAATACTCTGAAGTCGCTGTGCTTTGTCACAGGTGGTCACAGGGATTTCAAGCACCTCATCACAGCCACCGTTGTCTCCTTCCTGGGTTTCATTTCTTTCTTCAGAGTGAGAAGACCTGTAGTAGAAGACCTGTAGTGAGAAGACCACTCTCCCCCACTGTATGGACAAGCACATGGCTACAGAGTCAGGCTGCCTGCAATGCATCCCTGGGTTTGGACCTGATGAGCCTTATGCACTTGAACCAATCCTCTGTACTCTCTGTGCCTCAGCTTCCCCTCATCCCAAAGGGAAAATAACCGTGTCTTCTGGCACACTGTGTAAGTGCTTTACACACATACTTGCTAGTCAAAGAGGTTTCCTTCAAGGCACACATATTCCTATCCCATTTCTATACAAGGGACTAGAGACTACAGATCGATCCAGTTCCTGACCTGAAAGAGATCCAGGAGAAGATTCCAGATGCCGGCCGGGTAAAGGTCTTTGGGAATGAGGTATGTATTTCGCTTAAGAAATTAAAAAAAAAAAAAAAGATGTCTCCAGGTGTTAAATGAAACTTTTCTGGGAAAATCTGTGCTTTTCTATTACCTTGCTGCTCAAGATTTCTGTTTATGTGATAGAGTGTCTGGGTTCATATTTGAAACCTTTAGACAAGATCCTGACAACATGAAACTGGCAACTCAGCTTCTACGTGTGCCGTAGTTAAGGAAAGACAGCCTAGTCGCCAGAGCTGTCAAACGGCATCTTTTACTGGCTTCTCTTGAAGAGCATTCCAAACAGCATTATTTCCAACTCACAGTCATGCTCTTAAAACCTTTTTCCTTCATTCATCGCGATTCCCACGTACCTGCTGAAACTTCACTCCTGGTCTTTCTTCTAGTTCTGACCTAAGCAGCAGCCCCATACCTTGCTGCTCTGACCTGCCCCTTCCCATCAGTCTGAAGTTATTTCCTCTTCTATTCCCAGGTCTCTCTGCCCTGCAGAAAGCCCACGTGCCTGACTCTGTTCACATCCTAGAGTCTCCAGAGAGCAGCAGTGTGGTTGCAACTCTCAGGGTTTGGGGCTGGAAAGCTGCCCTTTGCCCAGAGACCTTGGGGAGTTTGGAAACTGGTCTTGAAAGCAAAAGTCCTTCCTTCATAGGAAGGAGGTTGGAAGAACTGTGAGGTGGCCCTCAAAGTCTGTAACCCCTGATAGACAGGCCCTGGATGACTTATACTCCTGGGATTTTCCAATACCCAGGTGGAGTGGATTCTGAACCATGATGACCTTCTACGTGCCCCCCTAGGATTTTTGAGGGCTGATTTTGTTGGAGGGGCTTCTGGATGGACTTGACCTCCCCATGAGCAGTCAACCTCACTAATCACCTGCACCACCCAGGAACTCCAACTCCTGTGATTAGTCTCCATGACATGACCCGTAGGCTTCAAGGAAGGAACATAGTTATTGCATGTGAGCTTGACCTCATGAAGTAAGCCCTTCCAAGCAGGTGAGTCAGAATTGATTTAAAGCTGGTGTTTTCTCCGGCAGACATTATGCTTGGTAAAACTCACAAATAAGTAAGACTTAAGAAACAGCATGTGTCAAAACAGAACTTCCTTCACTCTCTCTCTATCACAGAGCCCGAGACAGCTCAGGTTTACTGTGCCAACCTGGCCAATAAACACATGTGGGGGTAATTGAAGGGCAGAGAGATAAATGGCTCAGTGAGCCTCGCCTTTCTGCTTCTCAGGTCTCTTGCTTTCTAATAGACGGACCAGTGTGCAGCTGCCTTAGTTCTCTGCCTCAGCTGGCGAAGCTCACTTCCTGTGAGACATCTTGGAGGATAAGTCACATGGGCTTACCCTGATGCCGCCCTGGACGCTGGAGCAGCCGTGTGGAGACCCCTGCCAGCGCTGAGATGCTGACACGCTCACTGATTCAGCTTTCCTCCTGCAGTTGTTGTCATTGCGTGTGTTTTGTGAGATGGAGGAGGGCTTTGTGGATTGGTTTAGGGCATGTGGACTAATGTTGGATTTGTGGGTTTGGGCAGCACTGGGTTGGGATGTTTTCTTGATGTGCACTTACCCTTTATATAAAACTCTCTCATGCATATGGATTTTGTACATGTGTTTCTCTAATGTACCCAGACTAACATAGTGCTGTTACCAAGGCATTTCTAATATTACCCTGTTATAAAGATAAGGAAAGGGAAGTGTGGGAAAGTTACACTGGGCACCTAAAAGTATACTGTTAGCAAGTGTGGGAAGCAATGGTGATTTGGTGATAGAATCTGAGATAGCCGGGTTAGATTTTCAGTCAAGGACCCCATTCATGCACCGCTTCTACCCATCTGTCACATACTGCTGAAAAGGGTCCAGAGAAGCTTCCAGGCTAAGATGAACTAGAGAGAAAGTCTGGTGATTT
Source organism: Nesogale talazaci (assembly GCA_004026705.1). Taxonomy (NCBI): domain Eukaryota; kingdom Metazoa; phylum Chordata; class Mammalia; order Afrosoricida; family Tenrecidae; genus Nesogale; species Nesogale talazaci. The sequence goes on along the minus strand of PVJH01022259.1, from coordinate 17,363 downwards.
TCCAGACAGTCAGCCAGCACAGCCTCTGGGAATCACGGTGGTCCAATTAACAACTGATGATGGCGCTAGGGCAGCACTGAGAGGCACTGTATTCCTGTGTGCATGGGGTGGCCATAAGCCAGTGGCCAAGGAGACCCAGCAACAACCCAGAAGGGTGCAACTGGCATCTGACACCAAGAGTTTAGCCTTAGAGCATGCATTCCTTATAATTCCATTCTGCAGTGGCCTTCCAGCAATGGCAAGTAAAACTTAGAGGATTTTATGGCAATGAAATGACACAGTACATCTACAGTTCTAAGCCAATTCTACAAATATTAGCGATTATTGTTATTGGCCAACGTTAATGATGAAAGGTCCATGGGGCCCTCAATAGTCTTCTCCAGCATCACCATTCAGCTGCATCGATTCTTTGCCAGCCTTCCTTATTCAAATTCCAATTTTCATGCATATGAGGCCCTGGAAAATATCATGACTTGGGTCAGGCGCACCTTAGTCCTTAAAATAGCATCTTTGTTTTCAATATTCTAAAGAGGTCTCGTGCAGCAGATTGCCCCACCGCAGTGCATTGCTGGAGCTCCTGACTGTCGCTCCCATGCACAACGATAGTGGATCCAAGCAAGACAAAGCCCTTGACAACTTCCATCTTTTCTTCATTTCTCACCAGATTACCTACTGGCTTGGTTGTGAATTGTGGTGTGGGAGAAAAATATTGAAAGTACCACGGACGGCTAAAAGCACCAGCCTATCTGTCTTGGAAGAAGTGCTTCAGAGTGTTCCTGAGGGGCAAAGATGGCAAGACTGTGTCTCAGTTAATTTGGCTAGGTTGTCAGGAGAAACCAGCCTCCGGAGCAGGACAGCACGTTCCGTAAAGGGAAGGGACGGCAGAAAAGAGGCAGCCCCTCGGAGATGGATTGAGAGTGTGGCTGCAGCAATGGGCTCCGGCAAGGGATAGTTGTGAGGCTGGCGCAGGGCCAGGCAGGGTTTCAATCTATTGATCACAGACCCACTGTGAGTCAGAGGCGACTCAATGGTACCTAATCATAACACCCGCCATGATGAAATGTATCTGTAAGTAAGCCCAATACTTCCGCTCACTGTGCCTGGAATCTTTCCATAGTATTATACATAAACTCTCTTTGTTCTTTCCTCGCCCCTCACCCTAAAGGAAAACTCTTAACTCCTTCCCAGAGCTCCTCCTGCCCCTCATCCTGCTGTCCCAGCAGGCAGCAGTCTCACTCTCTGGGTCTCTGCTCATGTCTTTCCTTCCAGGCAAAGGGTCAACTCTCTCTCTCCTCACCGTGTTGTCCAGCGACTCCCCCTTATTTCAGATGAAGCCCCACGTCCTCGGTGTCCCAGCTGTTCAGTGGGTGTTGGCTGACTGGATCAGAGCATTTCAATTACCAGGGCTACTTCGCTATCTCTTGAGCTCCCTCCATCTGTTTCCCCGGCACCACCCTTGGTGCTTCTGATGCTGTAGTCCAGCTGTGGGTGCACATGCAAGCAGGCAGTTCGGACTAAAAGGTGTGGAATTTATGGGACAAGAGATGCTGATGAGTGACTAGACTGTGTTGGCTTTAATACTCTTAAATATGTTTCATGTGTGTATGTGTGTGTGTGTGTGTGCGAGCGTGCACGCATCAGTAACTGTCTCCTTCTACCTAGAGATCTACTTCTTCATGGACAGCTATCTTTATCTAGGGACCATCGATAGACAGAGATGGTGCAATAGTGAGAGATTGGCTGATTTTGTAAAGATCAACCATTCGGACCTGTCAGCTGTGTCACGAGACAGCGTTCCGGCAGCTGCTTTCCTCAGCAGCACAGCTTTGGAAAACCCTGGAGGATGTCCTTCTCTGGCCTCACAGGGCTGCCGTGAATCAGAAATCCCTCCCTGGTGACAGGAATCAGGATGCAGGTCTGGCTTTACCTTAAGCTATTCTGACTTTATTTGGAACAAGTCAAAACAAAAAAAGTGGGAGCCAAACCAAACCACAACCACCAACAACCCCAACATGCCAGCCTTATGCTAAAATGATAAAATCTAAAGAAGCATCGTGCTGTTTCCAGCTAGCCACGTCAGTCATTAAACATTAATACCGGGTTTCAAAGTGTGAGTTCCGATGAAAACATCAGAGGCAAAGACTGTTATACCATCCAGAAAAGTCTGTCTCGGAAGTGCTGACTGTTCTCAAGCTGCTAAAGAGGAGAGACATGCAGGCCTGATTTTAAGGATGTGTTCAGCCCCCTTCATCTTGGCGCTGGATATGAGCGCAGCGGGGTAACCAACCCCATCTACGTTTAAGAACCCATCCACGTGTAAGAATGCATCCGCGTGTAAGAACGCTTCCTCGTGACCTAGCAGGGGTGGAGCTCTGCGATACTCACCCACAGTGCCCAGGGAAAACGACGTGTCTATTGAAAGGCCATGCCATCCCGAGGAAGTGCATTTTGCCCTCTCATGGGCATTTCGTGCTAACCTATGTCACTGTAACACGTTTGGCCATGGGGGGTGGGGGTGGGGGGGGCAGATTCTGGACACAAAACTGAATCCCCATTTGGAAGCTGCCTCTGTGCAGTGGCCTTTCCTGATGAGTGGGCCACTGTGACCTGGCCCTCGTGCTGAGCCCTTGCTGTACCACTCACTCAGGGTCTATGGAAAGGGTTTGCATCCCCGGCCATGGGTATGTCCCCCACGTCTTCCCTCCGTCCCCTCACCCTGCTAGACGATGTGCGTTCTTTAAAGGACTGCTCACATTCAACTCTGGTTCCTCAGATGGGTCACAGTAAGGTGACCAGATGCCTCGCTTTTTAACAATTTAATAACATCCCGCGGCGATTTAAAGTGCTTGGCACAGGGAGGTCCACCGCCAGTGGGTACCCGTTGAGCTTTGCTGCATAGCACCACCGCGACTAGAGTCTGCCTTTCTCCACCGTTAAGATTCTGGACAACGGGGAGCCGAGCGTGAGCTCAGAGACTTGGCGCTTGCTGGGGTTGCTCCTATGAACCAGAAGAATGCCCGGGCCAGAGAGAAACTTGGAAATCGCCTGCGCTTATATTTTCCTTTGACAACTGGTGGAAGGGGAGAGACAGCAGTGGTGCAGAAGCATAGACTTAATGAGTCCTAGTTGGGGGGCAATTAAGCTGGGAGCCGGTCTCAGTCACCGGGCTTCAGGCCCAGTCTCCTCCCCCACCCCACGGTCACCAGTCCTTCTCCACTCAGAGGCATGTGTGTGCCCACCTCACTCCCTTCCCCCTCTCCCTTAAATTGGCACCAAAAGTTTCCACCTATTAAGCACCATCCTATCTGCACAAAAGGGAGCGCGCTCGCCACCTGTCTTGGGAGAGCTCATTTTTCAGACTTACAGCTCTTGGCATAAACAACTCAGGCTCATGGGGCTGTTTCTTCTAAGCAGCAGCCTTGCAGCGATTGCTCCATTCTGAAGGTTCTGACTCACCCCCTCCCCCAGCCTCTGGGCTTATTTTAGCCCCCACGTTTCTGGAGGAGGAAAAGAGAACATGATCAGGGACTCCGTGGGAAGAGCCTGGGGAGGGGGCTGTCACTCTCGGGGGGCGGGGGGGGGGGATCTCAGGAGGCTCCTTACAGCCCCTGCTGCTTGAGAAATCCACATCCAAGGGTGGTGGCTGCCCACTTACCCAAGTGGTGGCCCTACCTCGCTGTATGAAAACTTACCATTTGGAAAAGAGAATGGAGCAGAGGCATGAATCTGAGCTTGACAACGGCTGACCTAGCAGAGTGCTATTCTTACTCGGTCGGGGAAGCCTAGACATTGGCCATGCACATGTCTTCAGAGGGCTGAGACGCACGGAGATTCCTTTGTGGAGTTAGGTGTACCTGACCCGAGCTGTGGTCTTTTGAATCGACTCCTCGGCTTATGAAAGTTGAAGATTGAATAAGGAAGAACAAAGAAGAATCCATGCATTTGCCCTGTGGGGCTGGCTGAAAAATATTGACAGTCCAATGAGCTGACAAAAGGACACAGGAGACTGACCGGCTTGGTAACATGGAGGGGCAGCGCCCAAGAGAAAGGCCCTCAGCACGATGGATTGACACGGTGGCTACGACAAAGAGATCAAACATAAGGTCCTTCATCATCATGTCCTCTTTTCCTCCTCCAGACATGTGGGGGCGGAAATAAGCCCAGGATCATCTGAGGATGGTGCAGAACTGGACAGTGTGTCCTTCTGCCATGCACAGGGTCGCTGTGACTTGGAACGGGCTTGATGGCACCTAATATAAAGCAAACCCAGCAAACATGTGGCTGGTGAAAGGTCCTTCGGCTTCCTTTGATAGCTCTGAACCCAAGATTGGGAGAGAAGGCATGTGAGTGGGGGTGAGCTCTGCACATGGTCTTGCAGGACCAAGTTGACACTGGCTAATTTATCCTGGGTTACAGAGGACCCTGAAGGCAGAACACAACTGACCTCACAGGGCGTTTAAGATTGTAGTCTTCATGGCAGCAGGCTGCCACAGCGGTCGTCCTCGGAGAAGCTGGTGGATTTGAACCCCTGACCTTTTGGTTAATAGCCAAGCACTTATAACCAGGTCACCCGGGCTAACACTCCACCCTCTTGCCATTGAGCCGACAGCCTCATCTCACAGCAACTGTCCTGTAGGGTTGTTGTGGCAGTCACCTCATCTGGTGTCAATTTGAGCATTAAGAATGTAGGGGTGGAGGGAGTTGTATGAGCCCCCAATAAAATGATTTATAAAAGAAAAAAAGGGAGGAGGAATGAGGAGCTTACGCCAAGGGCTTAAGTAGAAAATATTTGGAAATGAATATGGCAACATGTGTACAAATATGCTTGATACAAATGATATATTGAATGCTATAAGAGCTGTAAGAGCCCCCAATAAAATCATTGAGAAAAATGTAGGGGTAGAGTCTAGCTTGTCAAAATCTGGAGATAACCAATGAGACCTTTGTGTCAGCATGGCCTTCTCTGAGAATTCTGGGAAATCTGGTGGTATTCCCTTTTGGAGGTGAGAGACTGGTGACTCACTCCCTAGGAGACACTGCAGCTGACAAGATGCCTGGCAGCATGCTGACAGACCCTAGACACTGAAGGAGCCATGGGGAGACCCCTGTCAGTGCTGAGATACTTCTACCGCCACTGAGTACACAAGAGTCTGTACCAACTGGCCTGTGATTGTCCTGGTGTCATTGCGTGTCTTTTGTGAATCTGAAGAGGACTTATAGATTGGTATCAGACATATGGGCTAACATCAGATGTATGACCTTGGACTGGACTGGGCTGGGATCTTTCTTCAATGTTCAATTGCTCTTGTATATAAACCTATTTCTTATATATCTGTGTGTGCTTATGAAATTTGTTTCTCTAGTCTACCCAGACTAACACAACTGTCATGGCGAGAATCGCGAGGCAAGCACATGCTTTGGTAAGACTGCCGAGTAGGTTCGAGATGCCAACCAGTGGGTGAGTAGGGGAACACAAAACATGTGGGCTACTCAGGGACTCAGAGGATGACAGGAGAGAGTTACAGGCATGTGCAACTGTCTGGAAGAGGGGAAGAACATGACAAACTCGAGAAGGCCTTGGGAGGGCTTAGAGCAAATGAGCAGCAGCAGATTTGCCACTCCATCCCAGCTGCCTCACATCACCTGCAATCTGTCTTTCATGTTGCTGCTTCCTCTTATTCAATCAATCCCTTACCTGGAGGCTGGATACCCCCGTTGTCCCCAACCCACCAAGTCCGGGTATTCTAGCACGTGCTCCAGCCTCTCTTGGGACATTTCTTTCTCCCCAGGCCAGAGGCCCTTCCACTGGTCTCTGGGTGCAGTTACAGTTCATATATACATCTCACACTCCCCTGTCCATGTCATCCCTACCTGGAGGTCCCATTCCACAGTCACTTTGTCAGGTCACCTTGTCAGGGCTCTCATTTTTGCTCGCCCTCTACCGGTCCCAGCGTGATGTCCTTCTCAGGGGACTGGTCCCTCCTGATAACTTGTTCAAAGTAGGTGACATGAAATCACCCCATCCTGGTTTCTAAGGACAATTCCAGCTGCGCCTCTTCGAAGCAGATGCACCCCTTTTTCCAGCATCCCATGTAGGTGTGGTTGGTAAGTGACAGAAAGTCATTTCTGACTCACAGGGCCCCAACAGCATGAAACACCACCCAACCCCGGGCCCTCCCACATCGGCTCTTAAGCTTCAGTCCATCATTGCAGCTACTACGCCCATTCATCTTATTGAGAGCGTTTGTCTTTTCCTCCAGCCCTCCCTCTTACCAACTATGACGTCCTTCTCCAGGAACTGGTCTCTGTTGATAACATGTCCCAAGTATGGGAGAGAGTCTTCCCATCTTGCCTCAAAAGAGCATTCTGGCGGTACTTCTTCTAAGACAGATTTATTCTTTTGGCAGACTGTGGTTCATTCAATATGCTTCACCAATACCAGAGTTCAAATGCATTGACTCTCCTTTGGTCTTCCTTATGAAAGATCTAACTTTCATGTGCGTATAAGATGATCGGAAGTACTATGGCTCAGGCCAGCCATACCCTCATCATTAAAGAGACACCCTTGATTTTTCAATACTCTAAAGAGGTCTTGTGCAGCACATTGATCTAATGCAATGCATCATTTGATCGCTTGGCTGCTGCTTTCATGAGCATTCATAGTGAATCCAAGCACCCTCCTGTGTTAGTCTGGGTAGACTAGAGAAACAAATTCAATAGGATACACATGGATATAAGGGAAAGGTTTATATACAAGAGGAATGGAACATTGAGAAAGCATCCCAACCCACTCTTGTCCAGGGCCATAAGTCCTATATTAGCCCATATGTCTGAAACCAGTCTATAAAGTCTCCTTCCAACTTATGAAGCATGTGCAATGACACTAGGACAATCACGGCCAGTGGGTGCAAAGTCTTGTGTGTCTGGCAGAAGTAGAAGCATCCCCGTGCTGGCAGGGGTCTCCCCATGGCTCCTGTCTTCTGTGGCTCAGGGTCCAGCAGTAGCATCCAGTGGCGGTAGAAGCAACTCAGCTCTGGCAAGGCTCTCCCTGTGGGCTCCCAAGTATTTCAGCACTGGCAGGAGTCTACACGTGGCTTCTCTAGCCCCAGGTTTGGCTCCATAAGGGCAAGCCCATGTGACCTCTCCTCTGACTCCTCCAGTCTCCAGGAATCAGCATACTGCCATGTCATCTTGTCAGTAGCTTGTCTCCCAGAGTCTGAGTCAAGTTTCTCTTCTTTAATTGGGAAATATTGAAAGACTTCCCAGAAGTCTCAGAAGAAAGCCATGCTTCATTGGCCACAGAGGCTTCATTGGCTACTCAATGGCTTCCTCCAGATTGACAGGCTAGACTCCACGCCTACGTCTCAATCATGAAATTAACATAAGCACATGACCGCCACATATGCCTAACAGGATAAGGTAGATCCTAAACCCAGGCAATGAAGTCCTGCAGGCTAAGTGATTACGAGTTGGGCTGCTAACTGCAAGGTTAGCACTGGTTTGGAAGCATCAGCTGCTTCTAGGGAGAAGGAAGAGTCTTTTGAATCCCATAAAGAGCTACAGTTTGAGAAACCTACCGGGCAGTTCTCCTCTGTCCTAGAGGGTCGCTGTGAGTTAGTCTGACTCGATGGCAGTGAGTTTGAGAGCTTTAAACCTAATCATTTCTGAGCTATAAGAAGATCCAAATAGACACACAGCAGTAAATAGATGCTAAGGAACACCAAGGAATGCCAAGGATTGCTGGCAAACATTAGAAACAAAGGGAGCGGGGAATGGAAGCACTTATTAGGTTGAGACACAGATTTGGCTTCCAGAACTTCAAGAAGATAAATTTATGGTCTTTAAAGGCAAGCAATATGCTTTGTTTTGGCAAAACTAGTTACTAACACACCCTGTGATATTGCCAGATGAGAATTTGAGGACTGGTGGTGCTGCAGCCAGCTCACTACCAGCCTGTGGATGGCCCTGGTGTCTGTCAGAGGGTCTGGCCAGGAAGCATGACAGAAGCCATTGGAGTAAGCCCATTCTGAGACTCCTAGTTGAAGGCCCACACTCATCTTTCTTGTTCCAATCAGCCTGAGTAGGGATTTCCACATAGCCACTACAGCAAAGAGGTCAAGTCCAAACCGAAGTCATGCTCCATTCCATGCCTTCTTGCAGTGCCCAGCTGCCTATGTGGTTTGGAGCCTGGCAGAAAGCTTTTGGCATCTTGCTACACTAACAGACTTGGTCACTAACAGATCTGGTCATCAATCATCATGCCAAAAGGATGGTGGCTTGAGTCATTTTTCTGGTGGACTGATTCGATCCTAATAAATATAGATTGCTTAAAGATAATTCAAACAGAAAAGGGAAAATTTCATGCGAAGCAGAGACAAACAAGAAAACCTGCTATGAAAGGAAGCTTACAGAAAGATAAAGTTGTGTGACATGTATTTAGCATGTTTTTAAAAAGTGTTAAACTGGACAAGGGCCAAGGCATAGGGTCTTTCTTCATACCACAAGATGCACTTTGAGATTCTTTGAGATCTATTATTTAATCAGGAAGGATGGGTTATGGTTATTATGATACCTCCCTGGCTTTCCTGCCTAATAGAAGACCTTACATAGAAATGCCCTGATCAAGACAGCGGTTGAGGTCAATGGCCCCAGTCATAAGAGAGACCCTACAACTTTGTGTGGTTCTTCATGTGGCAAAGCCACTGCAGAACCCTGGGATCCCTCAGAAAGCTGGTGTCAGATTTCTGCCGCTTTCTCATCTTCATTCAGAGCCCATAATGCTGTGCTTGAGATCTCAAAATATCTTCCTGGGCCCTTGTCAAGCTTGGAGGTTTCACAGACTGTCACCATAAAGTGTAATGGATGAACCTATCCTAATAAATGAGAATAGTTGAGCATCTTCTGGGCTGGTAGGCAAGGGGGCAGCCGCAGTCACCTCTGCTCAGTGCCAGGCATGTAGTGGACTTTTATCAAGTAATCTGGGAGCAGATTGCTGCGCGGCTGAGATAGGAGAGAAGATTATAATCAATAAGAGTTGCTTTTTGGGGAAATCGAGGGAAGAGATGTAGGTCCAAACCTAAGGAGTTTAGGCTCACATACAAGGGGCCCATACTCTCTGAGTTATAGTCAATTAATATAGCCATGGTTTATTGGATGATAGATTGTGGTTCTAGATGTCTTGCACCTGTGGCTATGGTTCCACTTTGGAGGTCGTTCTCCACTATGCATGTGGACAGTATTGGGGTGGTATTGAGACCTGACCTTGGTGGAGAGCGTGGGCTGAGCCACAGCCTTGGCCACATTGTGGGCATTCCTAAGATCCCACCTTAGTGAAAGGTGTGACCCAAGCTACCATACCCTTTGTGTCTTAGGAGACATCTTTGACCCCAACTTAGTAGAGGGTGGGACTCGAGACACCATCTTTTGAGAGGTATAAATGATGATTCTAATCTAGCACACATTGCCTCATTGGAAAGCTAGACCTCTATTTTCTGACTAAGTTTTGGTAGAATCAAGAAAATTTACTGTGACTTTTGGAGATTTTTGGCTCTGGATGCTGAATTTGGCTTGCTTCTGCCTGACCCTTGGATTTTGGGCTGAACAGCATCCACCACCACTTGAGAGGTTTCCTCAAAGTTTCTTGAGTTTCTGTGGGGCATTGTGGCAAATCACAGAGCCCAGGGAGGTGAGGAAATATACTCTGGGGAGACATGGGAAGATGAAATGGAGCAGAATAGCATCTTGGAAGAGCTGGACATTTGGGAGATTCTGAATCTCCAACCTCTTGGGACTAGTCTGGTAGTAATTCTTACGAAACAAATGATTACCACACTACCCTTTTAGGTGGAGAAGTTTGGACCCAAACACAGAGATCCACACTACACAGAAGTCTCAGGCACTGTCTTATTTTAATTTTTCTAGGTTTAGGGCAGGTGGCAACACAACTCACTTAGTTTTTAAAGATTCCATGCAATGACAAACAATGCTAGGGAGTAAGCACTATCTTTATTTCACTATGAAATGAAGAAGGCTCTATAAACCACATCATGGTAAATGAAGAACAAAATGAATTTTGCTTTTGTCAGTGATTTCCTTCTACTGGGATCAACACCCAATGTCCACAAAAGTCTCAGTCAAGATCTCAGAAGACATATTGCATTGAGCAAATGTGTTGCAAAAGGCCTCTTTAATTGGTTACAAAGTCAAACTATAACTTTGAAGACTAAGGGGAGCCTAAATAGAGGCATTGTCTTTATTTTCTTTGCTTTGTATGGAGACAGAAGTTGAAGGATGAAAAAGGAAGTCCAGAAAGGAACCGATCAATTTGAATGGTGGTCTTGGTGAAGAATGTTGACTATACCAAGAATTGCCAACACCACTTGTCTACTGGTCTGTCATATTATAGTGGCTTGTATGTTGCTGTGATACCAGAAACTAATAATAAACGATGCAGGAAGCATCAAGAGAAAGTGGAAAGAACACAAAGTCACTGTAGCAAAAAGAACTAGTCGGCAGTCCACCATTTCAGGGGGTAGTACATGAGCAAGAACCAAGGGTGCTGATGAAATAAGTTCAAACTACACAGAATGTATTAGCCAGAAACAAGGCTCCAGGAACTGATGGAACACCCATTGAAAACCAAAGAAGCACTGGAAGCACTCACTTGTCTATGCCAGGGACTTTGGAAGACAGCAACTTGACCCACTGAGTAGAAGAGAGCCGTATTTGTGTCCATTTCAAAGAAAGGTGACCCAACAGACTACTCAGACTATAGAACAATGTAATTGATATTGCACACAGGTAAAGTTCTGCTTAAGATCATTCAACAATGGTGGTAGCAGTACATTGATAGGAAACTATCTGAAATTCAGGCCAGATTCTGAAGGGGACATTGAACATGGGGTATATCTGTCAGAGGTATCTTGGCTCAACGAAGAGAATACTTGAAAGACGTTTACTTGTGTTTCATTGACTATGCCAAAGCATTCAACTATGAGGGCCATAATGAACTGTGGATAACCTTGACAAGAATGGGAATTCTGGAACACTTCATTGTCTCTATTCAGAATTTGTACATGGATCAAGCGGCAGTAGTGCAAATAGAACAAGGAAGTACTGAATGCTTTAAAATCAGGAAAGGCGTGTATCAGGGTTGTATTCCCTCACCGCACTTGTTCAATCTGTATGCTGAGCAAATCATCAGACCAGCTGGACTGTATGAAGAGAGTGTGGCATCAGGATTGGAGGAAGGTTTATTAACAACCTGAGGTATGCAGATGATAAAACCTTGATTGCTGAAAAGTGAGGAGGTCTTGAATCACAGGCTGACGAAAATCAAGGATTGCAGCCTTCAGTATGAATGACAACTCAATGTAAGACCAAAACCCTCACAACTGAACCAATAAATGATAGTATAATAAATAGAGAAAAGGTTACAGTTGTCACGGCTTTTGTCTGGCTTGGATCCACAATCAATGCAGTCAAGTGAGCCAAAGGAAGAGCTAAGAGATCCAAAGACGTATTGCACTGGGTAAATCTGCTGCATAAGACCTTTCTAGAGTACTGAAGAGCAAGGATGCTCCTTTGAGGACTAAGGTGCCTCTGACCTAAGTCATGGTATTCTTCATTGCCCTGTATGTCTATGAAAGTTGGACATTGAACAAGGAAGACTGGGGAAGAATCAGCGCATTTGAATTTTGGTGCTAAAGAATATTAACAGTACCATGGACTGCTGAAAAGACACACCCATCTGTATTGGAAAAAGTAAGGCCAAAGTGCTCCTTTGAGGGAAGGATGGCAAGGGTTTGACTTACCTGCTTTAGACATAGAGACCAGTCTGTAGCGAAGGACTTTCTGTTTGGCAAAGTGGAGGGGTGGTGAAAAAGAGGAAGACCCTCAAAAAAAATGGATGATACAGTGGCTGTGTCCATGGGTTCGGGCCTAGGAACAGTTGTGAGGGTGACACAGCATCATGCAGTGTCTCACTCTGGTGCATAAGGTCGCATAAGGGAGCCAACTGGGTGGTCCCTAACCACAATAAGTCACTATTATTTCAAGTACCTACAGGTTCAACCAAACTCAACAAGTTTTGATGGAGCTCCCAGACTAAGAACAGACCACAAAGGAGGACTCGTTCTCTCCTTCTGAGGAAGGAGCTGCTTAAAACTTACGCATAGCTTCGAAACATTGTCAGACACGGAAAAGGTGTCAGACACGGAAAAATGCATGCTGACCTGCAGAACATTGTCAGCTGCTCCAACACTGGGCTCAGACGTAAGAACAATTGCAAGGATGGCACAGGACCGGGCGGTCTCGTTTTGTTGTGCACCGGGTTTCTGTGGGTGAGAACCAACTCGAGAGCACAGAGCAACAACAATAGCAATGAATGGCCAGAACAAGCAAATACGTATAAAAAAGGAATGCAATGTGTCATGAGTCCAAAGGGTATAAGGGTTTGCACCAGGCTCTGAGAAGCCTTTGAATTCTATCTCAGGATCCCTGGCTTCTTAGCACTGTTGCTTCCTTGAAAGGTTTCCTTTCTGCTCCCTTGTAAGTGCTCTTTCTTAGTCTCTGACTCCCCAGAACTGATCCCTGGTGCCTTTGGTTGCTAAGGATGATCATCTAGCTGGTTTTTGCCCAGGACACTAACAAAGCGCCCCTGAGATGACAGCCATGCAGAAGTAGACTGGGAAAACACTGATGGAGAAGGCAGAAACCCCCTCCCCAGTTGGAGCTTACTTGTGCCCCTCTGATCCCCAAAGGCATCTGCTAATATTCTGTTTCTCTTCTGGACTGGATTAATTGCAGCTCATAAACAATCTCTCTCGCCAGCTGCCTTTACCTCTTGTTGTTGTTTAACTTCAAAAAATCGTAGCAACAAAGCCCTGAGGAAACACTAGTGCCTGGGTCACCTCTGCCACTTGCTAGATGGCTGCAATTTTGAGCAGGTCACCTCAACTCACCTTTCTCATTTGTTGATGGTTGGGGGTGAATTAAAGGGTGCACAGAGACCCTCCAAGCACACTTAATTATGTGAGAATTGATGTGCTTTTGGAGTAACTCTGAGGCAGAAAGGCCTTACTTTTTCTCAGGGATGAGGATGGAAGGCAGGGAAGACACCTGAAGGAACAGACATACCAGGTATAGGGACAGATGAAATCCATTAGAACTAGATCATAAAATATGGGGAAGGGATTATGTGAAGGTGGAATAAGGTGGAAGAGCACTGGGTACCTCATGATTGAGCATATGCTCATAAGGGAAGTTAGGAGTGATTTTAGGGTTTTGATCAAGGCGAGGAACCGGGCTCATTTGTATGACCCATTTCACAATTTCATGAAACTGAGGCTAAGAAAGGATGAGACTTGCCCAGACTATCTGTTATATTGCCCATAGAACATAATGTTATGACCTGTTAACTCTGTGACTTTGGAAAAGTTATCTAAGTCTGATCTCTTCCCCTCACCACTCTGTCCAATTGTGGTTATGGAGGCTTGTGCAGGACCAGCTTCCGTAATTGAAGGGGTCCTAGGAGCGGTTATGTAATTGAGGGGTAAGTCAGAGACCTCAGACAAGATAAAGCATGAGAGGGTTCACATCTTCTGAAGGAGACCAGAATCAGAAGGAGACTGTCCTTTATTCTTTTACAGACTTATATAATCTCAAGCAAGCAAGCATGGTATGCTCATATATAACAGGCAGGGTTGTTTTAAAAGCATACATGCAACATGAAGGGGACAAGCTAGGGATATACGTGCAACATGTAGGAGGGGTACTGCAGGCATACATGCGATAGGAAAGCACATACAACTTAATAAGATGGGAAGGTTCTAAAGTCAAGATGGCAGCCTAACCTTGGTTGCCCTTGAGTTGGCTTCACCTTAGATGTCTTTGAGCTCGTCACCAGGTGAACAATCAATGGTCCTTATCATAAGGGAGTGGGACAGGCAATAGGGTCTGATTGCTGTGATGTCAAATAATCATTAAGCAATTGATCTTCAATAGTATGTAAGTGGCCACCTGTTTGCAAACATCACCTTAAATTTGGCATTATTATGGGGGTGGGGTGGCATTGAGAGAAATGACTTTTACTTAGGAGAATGTGAGTGGGACACATCCCCAAACCCCAGAACATGAAGGTTCACTCCATGGGAGCCCTGGCCTCTCAGACTCCTTAAAGCACTAGTGTTGACAGTATGTCAGCATACCCAGTTCTGTTTTCCATAGAAGAGAATCACCCAACTGGCCCAGTGGATGTGGTCCTCCAAGACAGGAAGCTGACTATAGCTCACTCAGAAATACCAGTTACACTCTGATTTACAACCTGGTCCTTCAACTTACTAACTTAGGTCTTTGAGCAAGTCACATAGCAGTGTGCTTCATTCTATAAAATGGGGATGTTGAAGTACCTGTGGGTTGTTTTGAGGATTAAATTAGCTAATACTATGGGTTTAGACCTGTATGGGGCATGTAGCGAATGTTAGTTGGTAGGAATACGGTTGGTAGGAATAGTGGTACTATCTTGTTTTGCTAATATATTGTCACTTCTGGAAAAATTCATTAGGGGGGGAAAAAACAGGGATTCTCAAAAGCAGGTAGATTATTCTGAGGATTAAAGGAGCTACATATAAATTATGTGGAAATTTTCCCCAAACAGTAAAAACTTATGCCCATGTTTTACTATTATTATCTCTGAATTCTAGTGCATAAGCGCTTGCTGCCATTTTGCTACAGCTTCCCAACACATTATAAGTCATGACATCTGAGACAGATTATTGGTTTTTCCTTATGCGCTTTTGAAATGACCCCATCCACTTGTTTTTGCATGATTTTCACTCCTAACTAGGCTAGACATTGTGAATGTAAATTCTGATTCTAGCACCAAGTAATCTTCTTTTAGGGCATTTACTTAACTTGCCTAAACCTCAGTTTCTTCAGTTGCTAGATAGGGCTGAGAATTTTTATTTCAGAGTGGTGGTGAGGAGAACATACACAATTTCAAAACTCACAAAAACTCAAACCCACTGGCACCTTCTCGATCCTGACCTCTAATGACTCCCACAAAAAAGAGTTGAACTCCCCCTCCTTGTGGGTTTCTAAGACAGAAATTCTTTTATATTTTTTCAACAAGTTCTCTTTTTATGATATATGTTTTATTGGGGGAATAGAATTGGAGTTTTATTGGAAGAGACCAAGTGCAAATGCAAATTTTATAAGACCATTTAAAATACAGGCTTTATTTAGTATGTGGACTGCATCGAAATGGTTAGAATACAATGTATTGATTGTGCCCAGCTATCATGAAAAAGAGTGTCTGGGGTTTCAATGGCTTGTCTCAAAATAAACAGCTGTTGCAGCTGAGTCCACATGGAAGAGGCACACCAACTGGTTTAATCCAAGGATCACAAATAGTAAGATCCAAACCCAGAGGACAGAATGGTACTAGTGCCTAAGTTATAAGTATCCAGTATTCAGAAACTATGGATGATAGTGGTAGTCCAAAATCCATTTGCAGGGTCCTTACATGGATTGAGCCCCCGATGAGTCCCCAGTGCACAAAGAGTAGGAACACTGAGAACCCTACGATCAAAGGGCACTGTCAAATGGATTTTAGCAGCCGTACATGGACTGGGAATATAACACCTTGTCATTTGTTCTCCCTTTGGACCCAATGTGAATTTATTCTAGATTTCTAATATTCTCTGTTTTCCCTTAGACGGAGATATTTCTCTGCTCTATCTGTTCATTACTGCTGGTCCTTGTTTGCTGTTTGGACTTGTTTTGTATGTTTCTTGTGCAGATGAGGAGGACCACCAGTAAGAGGCTCTGCTGTGGTGGTTGTTAGGTCCTGTCGAGATGGTTCAGACTCAGAGCGAGCCGAGGTCCTGCAGAACGAAGCACAGCCTGTCCTGTGCCCATTCCTCACACAATTGCTCTTGTGTTTGAGCCCGTTGGCGCAGTGCCTGTGCTCATCCATCTTTTCTAGGTCCTTCCTCTGTTTCGCTCCTGATGAGAGCAATGAAGACCTTAGAGAACTGCCTTGTAGAGTGATGACTGATGAACGCAAGCAACTCCATCTTGCAAGTCCTACAAGGCTCAGCAGAAATGCTGAGTCATAGCAAAGAAGTAAGCAAGTGGACTAGGGACCACCCCAGAAAGTTGGGGGTGGGGGTGGGGAGCCTGATAAGACCCATAATGACGTTAACAGCCAGCTGAACTGCCTGGATAAACCCTGGTAGAGAGACTGAAAATTCTGAGAGCTAGGAACCAAGGAGACCTCAACGCCTGCTCTCTCCAACTCTACCCGGTTGAGTACGCCGATATAGGCGACGCTTAACAGGACTATGATGCTGAGTTAATGGTGTGTTACCTTCATAGTAAAAATTTAAGATAGTTTTGAGATTGTTAGATGATTGTTTTATATGTGTTTTCAGTCAATAAGCCGAGTGTTTGAAGATGTCAGTAAGTAATTATTGATCGTGCCGTACTTGACAGCTATCCCTGCACTATACAAAATGTCATGTCCTTTCTCAGGGACTGGTCTCTCCTGATAACATGTTGAAGGATGGTGAAGTGTCACCATGCTTGCTTGAGGCCATGATGTCTCCTAAGTATTCCCACCTACATTGCTGATTTATTGGCGCTTACGTTCTGAAAACTAGGTTTTCAGAAGGCTACCATTTACAACAAAAGCCCTTACTCAACTTTTGGGGGTTCTTTATTAATTACTTTTATTGGGGGCTCTTACACCTCTTATCACAATCTACACATTCATCTATTGTGTCAAGCACATTTGTACATATGTTGCCATCATCATTCTAAAGCATTTTCTTTCTACTTGAGCCCTTGATATCAGCTCCCCGTTTTCCCCCTCCCTCCATCATGAACCCTTGATAAGTTATAGATCATTATTATTTTCATATCTTACTTTGCTCTCTGTCACCCTCTACCCACTTTTCTGTTGTTTGTGTCCCTGGGAGGTTGTTATATGTTGATCTTTGTGATTGATTCCCCTCCCCTCCCCACCCCACACCTTCTCCTTGTCCTCCTGGTATCCTACTCTCATTGTTGGCTCTAAGGGTTTTATGTATCCTGGGGTCCCTGTGTTGTGGGCTCTTATCTGCAGCACTGTACATGTTCTGGTCTAAACCAATTTGTAAGGTAGAGTTGAGGTCATGATAATGGGGTGGGGTGAGGATGAAGCATTAGAGGAAAGTTGTATGTTTCATCCGTGCTATACTGCACTCTAACTGGCTCATCTTGTCCTTGTGACTCTTTTGTGAGAGGATGTCCAATTGTCTATAGTTGGCCTTTGGGTCTACACTGCATGCCTCCCCATTCACACTGGTCTTATTTTGTTCTGG